>JARQOD010009168.1:0-32514 GCA_033576555.1 Oophaga sylvatica | reverse complement strand
GGAAAATTATAATTAGATTCGCCTTTCTGGACTTTCCCCGTCTTTTCCCCATTGAACTGAGCGGTGGCGAATGGGTTAAAAATCTCACTTAAATGTCACTTGTATTAAAAGGTGCCCTTTAAAGGGCGGGTTTAAAAATTGAGGTGTCAATTAGACAACTATAAAATTTTTAAACCTATTGTATGAAAGAAAAATCAAACACACCATTTTTAAAAAAAAATAATTTTAAATTTAAAATAATAAACCCATTTTTTGACCTATTTTTTTTCCTGCTAAAACCATTTCCTGATAAAAAAAAAAAAAAAAGCAAAATTATATTACCAATCCGATGTCAGTGGTCCCCCGCTGTAATCCATCAGAAGGGTTAAGGGTTACGTTAGCAGGAGAAAATTCTGTCTCCTAGCTGTAACCCCCTGAAAAATAAGTTCCTCTCCCACAGAAAGTAGAGGAATAGATTCATGAATGGAGTTAATTTGTTTTATGGCATTTAACTTTAGTGACCTGCCCAAAGGGGGAAAGTGGACACAATAAATTTAAAGCTTCATTATGAAAACATCCTCCCTGTCACAGGAGGGGAAACTTTTTCATTCAGGAGTTTGAGCTGAGCTGCGGTTTACTTGCAGCTTGGCCAAAGTATTTAAACCCCTTTTGTGGGATTAAGGGGGGGGACGTGACAGATCGGGGGAAATAGGTAAGAAAAATGTTTGTTTTATTTTTTTTCTTTTTTTTAGGGATAAATGGCTTCGCACGGATTAAAGTGTAAAAAAATATGGCCCAAAAAAATGTGTTTTTTTTTCTTTAAAAATTTAATTTTTAAAAAATTATCTGTTTTTTTTAATTTACTTCAATAGGATTAATAATTGATGTTGTCTAATTGACGCTCTCAATTATTAACCGCTTAAGGTCACCTTTCAATATAAGGTGACATTAAGGTGAGTTTATTAACCTTCGCCACGTCGGGGAAAGGGGAATAGCGGGCAAAGGCCAGAAAGGGGGAAATTAATTATAGATTTGCCCTTTTGGGGTGTCTGGGGGAGATGTTAGTAGCCCGGGGGGGCACAAATAATGTACCCCCCCTAGGCTGTTTTATCTGCCCCCCCTCCTTGCTTTGTCGTTGGGGGGGAAAAAAACAGGGGAGCCCACGATTTTTTTTTAACGAAATTACACCTTTAATTACCCTAATGTCTGAAAAAAATTTTGACAAACAATCAGTAATTGTAAGTTTAAACAAATACAAATTTGGAAATGCATGGTTAACTTGTGGAAAACAAAGTATATTTCATGTCGGTTTTGTGATTTCACAAAAACCGCAATTGAATTAGCGGCTAAAACAGTAGTAGAAGTTAGGAACTAAAAATATGTATTTTTGTCCAATGACATGTTTATATATATATAAATATTATTTATTATAGTGTTCTAGTGTTTAATCTATTCTTTTTTTTGTGATTGAAAACTTTCTTTTGGACATTTTTGTCAGTTTTTGCAAGCCTGCGAGAAAATCTCGCAATCGGATGAAAACGGATGTTACAAGGTACACACACTACGCTAATCTCATTTTGAAGGAAATCGGATGCCAGAAGGAGTGTATGTTTGCTTTTGATCCGAAACGACCGTCTAAACGGACGATTTTTGTGTTTGTGTGACGCCGGCCTTTGGATCAGGATGAGCGATAAGTTTGAAGCTGTGCAACTACAAGGAAAATCGGGGAGAAACAGAGTACTGGGAAACCCGGAAACTTTGGGTGGGGCCTTACCCACCACTACTACCACCATATACAGTGGGGAAAAAAAAGTTTTTGATACATGCCAATTTTGCAAGTTTTCCACCTACAAGATTGGAGAGGTCTGTAATTTTATCATCGGTATCTTAACTGTGAAGTACAGAAATCTTTAAAAAAATCCAGAAAAATCACATGTGTTGATTTTTACATAATTAATTAGCAATTTTTATTTCATGAAAATAAGTGTTTATACAATAGGAAAAACAGAACTTAATATTTTGTACAGAAACCTTTGTTTGCAATTACATAAGTCAGAGTTTTCCTTGGCAAGTTTGCCACAATGCAGCATCTATTTTGGCCTACTCCTCCATACAGATCTTCTCCAGATCTTCAGGTTTAGGGACTCTTGCTGGGCACCACTGAGATTCAGCACCCTCCAAAGATTTTCTATTGGGATCAGGTCTGGAGATGGCTAGTCCACTCCAGGGACCTTGAAATGCTTCTTACTGAGCCATGGCTCTTTGGCCTGGCTGTGTGTTTCAGATCATTGTCATGCTCAAAGACCCAGCAATGACCCATCTTCAATGCTCTTACTGAGGGAAGGAGGTTGTTGGCCAAAATTCTCATGATAGATGGCCCATCCATCCTCCTTCAACATGGTGCAGTCATTCTGGCCCCTTTGCAGAAAAGCACCCCAAAGTACCATTTTTTTCGGACATTAACCCTTCCCCCCAAGGGTGGTTTGCACGTTAATGCCCGGGGCCCAATTTTTACAATTCTGACCACTGTCTCTTTATGAGTTTATAATCTGGAACGCTTCAACGGATCTTCGCGATTTGAGACTGTTTTCTCGAGACATATTGTACTTCACGTTAGAAGTAAAATTTCTTCGATATAACTTGCGTTTATTTTTAAAAAAACGCAAATATGGCGAAAATTTTTAAAATTTGCAAAATTTTTAAAATTTGAATTTTTTTTTCCCTTAAAACAGAGAAATATATTTACACAAAAAATTTAAGAAATAACATTTCCCACATGTCTACTTTACATCAGCACAATTTTGGAACCAAAATTTTTTTTTGTTAGGAAGTTATAAGGGTTATAAGTTGACCAGCGATTTCTCATTTTTACAACAAATTTACAAAGCCATTTTTTTTAGGGACCACCTTCATTGAAGTCACTTTGAGGGGTCTATATGGCAGAAAATACCAAAAGTGACACCATTCTAAAAACTGCACCCTCAAGGTACTCAAAACCACATTCAAGAAGATTATTAACCCTTCAGGTGCTTCCAGGAACTAAAGCAACGTGGAGGAAAAAATGAATATTTAACTTTTTAGCCACAAAAATGATCTTTTACAAACTTTTTTTTTTTTCACAAGGGTAAAAGGAGAAAATGGACAGATAAGGTTGTTATGCAATTTCTCCTGTTAGCCAATACCCAATATGTGGGGAAAACATGTTTGGGCACACGGCAGAGCTCGTAAGGGAAGGAGCGCCGTTTGACTTTTTCAAACTAAAATTGGCGGGAATTGAGATTGGACGCCATGTGTGTTTGGAGAGCCCCTGATGCGCCCTAAACAGTGGAACCCACAAGTGACACCATTTTGGAAACTAGACCCCTAAGGTACTTATCTAGATCTGTTGTGAGCACTTTGAACTCCCAAGTGTTCACAAAAGCTTATAATGCCCGGGTGTGAAAAAAAAAAAAAAACAATTTTCCACAAAATGATTATTTGTCCCAAATTTTTGAATTTTCCCAAGGAAAATTGACCACAAAAAGTTGTTGTCCAATTTGTCCTGAGTACGCTGATACCCATATGTGGAGGGGGGGAACTGTTTGGGTGCACGGCAGGGCTTGGAAAGGAAGTAGTAACGTTTTGGGGTTGCAGGACTTTGATGGAATGGTCTGGGGGCGTCATGTCACATTTGGAGAGCCCTGATGCACCTATACAGTGGAAACCACCACAAGTGACCCATTTTGGCAAATAGACCCACAAGGAACTTTTTCTAGATGTGTGGTGAGCACTTTGAACCCCGAAGTGCTTCACAGAAGTTTATAACGTACAGCCGTAAAAATAAAAAATCTTTTTTTTTTTGCAAAAATGATTTTTTTGCCCCAATATTTTATTTTTACAAGGGTAACAGGAGAATTGGACCCCAAAAGTTGTTGTCCAATTTGTCCTGAGTACGCTGATATCCAATATGTGGGAGAAAACTACTGTATGGGGCACGTTGGGGCTCGGAAGGGAAGTAGTGACGTTTTGGATTGCAGACTTTGATGAATGGTCTGGGGGCGTCATGTCGCATTTGGAGAGCCCTGATGTGCCTAAACAGTGGAAATCCCCAACAAGTGACCCCATTTTGGAAAATAGACCCCACAGGAACTTTCTAGATGTGTGGTGAGCGCTATGAAGCCCCAAGTGCTTCACAGAAGTTTATAATGTACAGCCGTAAAAACAAAAAAAAATTTTTTTTGTACAAAAATGATATTTTCGCCCCCAGTTTTTTATTTTCCCAAGGGTAACAGAAGAAATAGGACAAATTGCACAATAACTCTTGGGGTCCAGAGTACGCTGATACCCCATATGTGGGGATATAAACTACTGTTTGGACGCATGGCAGAGCTGAGAAGTGAAGGAGCACCGTTTGACTTTTTCAACGCAGAATTGGCTGGAATTGAGATCAGACGCCATGTCACATTTGGAGAGCCCTGATGTGTCTAAACAGCGGAAACCCCCATTCTAACTCCAACCCTAACCCCAACACACCCTAACCCTAGTCCCAACCCTAACCACAAACCTAACCCTAACACACCCCTAATCCCAACCCTAACCCTAATCCTAACTTTAGCGCCAACCCTAACCCTAACTGTAAGGTTCTTTGTACATGTTCTTGAAACTCAGTTTTTCCGTCAGCCATTTTGCTTTCTGTCTTGCTGCAGCTATCTTGCCCTCAGTCAATATGGAGTTTTCAGCTTTCATGTTCCCGCCCTGATTCTCTCCCTCTTGCTTCTTAAGCAGCCACAGCTGAGCAATCAGTGCTTCTGAATCTAGCCTGCAGTGAACCTGTGACCTGATGTTGGAAGCCTTGGACTTTGTACTCCAGCTATTCCTACTGAGGAAATCTGGAACTCTTGTGTGGACTTGGAACCCTGCTCTTTGAAAGACTCACGTTTGCATGGACTTACGGTAACAGAGAAGAAGATCCTGAACCTGTTGTGAAGAGTGATTGCTGAGCTTAAGTTATTCTGGCCTGCTGTGTATCCTGTTCTGTATGTGCAAACTGTGTGACTATTTTTGCCAACTTGTATGAAGTAATACAAGACCTTCTATATCAAACCTGTGTCTCATGTATTTTCATCGCCCCCAAGCACAAGACGCTATATGAACTGTACTACATACATTACAAGATTCAGAAGACAAACGTTTGTGTTGCTGGGTCTGGGAAGGCTGTGTCTGCTGTAACTGTGGACATCAGACGTCCGGTTGTACTTTCTGTGATGACAGTGGTTGTGACTTCTCACAACCATTCCAGGTGAGCAATTCCCTTAAGTTTTTTTTTCTGCAGTGTTACCACAGGTAAACACTAGAGTTGAGCGATACTTTCCGATATCCAAAAGTATCGGAATCGGAATGGTATCGCCGATAACATTAAAATATCGGCGATACCGATACCGATACCGGAAGTCCCATGTAAGTCTATGGGAACAAAATATCGAAATTAAAAAAAACCCATTCTTGCCTTGTTGGTTAATTGTACATGAAGGAAAACAAGAAAGAGTAATGTAGAATGTATTGGGGAAGGTTGAGGAGACATTAAAGGCATAGATGTTTAACCCAATCAAATGGAATAGCATAAATATTTTTTTTTTTAAAGATGTTCGGATTGACGAAGAAATTGACAATGTTGTTAACGTTTTTTCTATTTTGGAAAATATGTATATTACACAACTTCCATGCTCTTCATCTTCACCTTTTTAACTTTTCACACACTTTCTCCTTCATAATCTTCTGCAGCATCATCTTTTTCATCAAATTATTCTTCATCTTCACCTTCTTTATCTTCTTCTTAAACTTCTTGCTATTCATCTTTGTTAACATTACTCATATTCTTCTTATTAAACTATTATTTTATTCATATTCTGCTTCATCTTCTTCATCATATTCTTATTTGTGACAGAGAATCCTGTACTTGTAATCTGTCAAAGTATGAATTTTTCATCCTTCCGTTCTTGCTGTCACAAAAGATTTAAATTACAACAGTATTTGTCCGTGTTCAGTTTAGCCTGCAGCAGCAGGCATTTTCCAGGGGCACCACGAGGAGGAACGGACTCACCCCCATACACTGCTTAGTCTTCTTCTGCTTAGAATTTAGAGCATATATTTTGCTCTTCATTTTGGTCTTATACTTCATGTTCTTCTGCTTTTACATCTTCTGCTTATTGTTCTTGTGTCTCTTGTTCCGTATCTTGTATTTGTAGCACAATCTTGTACCAGCTGATGTTACTGGGACACGGTTACTAAGCAGGAGGTACCTGTGCTCCAAAGCACTACCAAGGACCAGCAGACGTTGCTGGAACTCGGATACCGAGATGGAGGCACCTAGGCCAAAGGCACTGTGGAGAACCAGCTGACGGTACTGGAACCCGGAGGGGCAGCAGAAGGAAAAGAGCCAATGGCACAACCGAGGACCAGCTGACGTTACTGGGACACGGTTACTAAGCAGGAGGTACCTGTGCTCCAAAGCACTACCAAGGACCAGCAGACGTTGCTGGAACTCGGATACCGAGATGGAGGCACCTAGGCCAAAGGCACTGCGGAGAACCCGCTGACGGTACTGGAACCCGGAGGGGCAGCAGAAGGAAAAGAGCCAATGGCACAAACCGAGGACCAGCTGACGTTACTGAACCCCAGTAACACAGGAGCAAGTGTTTTACTGTGCTAACAGCACTTCCGAGCAACAACTGGCGGTGTTGGAGCCCAGGGTCAAGGAGGATGTTTAAATACTAGATCAAGTAATTTCCTTGTTACCTGTCAATTTTAAATGTCTATACTTCAAACAAGAGAAAGATAACCTTTACTACCATAGATGATGATTTCATTTAAACTAATATCTAGATAAATAAAGAATTGACAAACATAAACACATACATTAACATGTTGAACAGCAATGCAAACCACAAAATAAATTAGTTAAGGAATCTGCTATACGGTTGTACATAAAAGCATACAAGTATATATCTGAATCCATTAATGATGGATAAGTAACAGTATGTACACCATTTTTATTGTATAGACAATGAATGTCTGACTTCAAAACATCATCAGCATTACAAGTTATCTGTGATATTACTAAAATGTTCCATTTGCTGAATAATGTCACTAAATATTTTATACAAAATTATACAATTTCCATCATGTAATACTCATAATATGTGGCAATAATCATTTTTATTAACAAACATAACCTTTAAAAAGTGCATAGTGCATAGTGAAAATTGCTATTTATGGCTGACTGTCGACTTGGAAGCATGACAACAGATAGATAAGGTATATATAGATGAGACTGCATAGCCACAGATGGTGAATGGCGATGTAATACTGTACCTCAATAAAGTGTGCGTCACTACTACATAATTTTTTTTATATAGCTTTATAAACAGGGTACATGGATGTATGCTTGTGCCTTTGTTTTGACGCACAGACTGCCTTCCTGCTGAGACGCATTGGGTAGTGAACAGTTGTGTGCAGTGTTCACTGCAGTCTCTGCGGAATAACCACACTTAGACCTTATAACTTTTCAGACTTTCTTTATCAATCTACCAAGATGAAGAAGGCAGGGAGTAAGGCACGTGGTCGTGGAGTTTCTTCAGGGAGAGGACGTGGGGATTCTGTGGCTGCTGCGGCCCCCAGTGACACAGCATCCACCAGTTTTCCCCGTGAGCGTTCCTTTATGCGCACTTTTGTAGGAGCTCGGAGTACCCCCCTGCTGCGGGAAGAACAAATTGAAGCCGTTGTTGTTTGGATGTCAGCCAATGCATCGACTTCAATTGCTTCCACCTCCTCTCAGGACCACAGCACTGTTGGGCAACCATCTGTCTCTTCACCGCCTGGCAAATTGCCCAGGCAGTCAGAGAGTTCTGTACAGGAGCCAGCTGAGTGTCTGCTTCTGTTCTCAGAATCTATTGGCTTGCAAACAGGGGCCCAGCCAAGCAGCATTCTGTAATGTGAAGAAGAGGGAGTATGCAGTGATGCGCAACAGCTGTGTCTCTCTGAATCTGAAGAGGCGGGTGAGACAGTGCCGATGGTCAGCACACCGCAGAACGCATCTGATGATGATGAGACCCAGGTGCCAGTTTCTGTTGAGCATGGTGCTGGCCAGACCACCCAACAGCAGGTGTTGGAAGAGGGTAGTGGAGATGATGAGGTCCAAGACCCAACATGGCATGAGGAACAGGAAGGTGGTGGGAGCAGCTCAGAGGAATAATAATAATATTTATTTATATAGCGCCATCATATTCCGCAGCGCTTTACAGTTTAGCAGTTTCAGAACACAAGTCATAAGTAACAACGTTAACAATACAATAATTTAAGCTAAATAAGTCGCCCCTGCTCGTGACAGCTTACAATGTACAATGAGATGGGGGAGATACAAAGTATAGGTGTTTATATACAATGGTGCATTTACAATGATGTTCCAGCCATCTTAAGGGACTGAGGGATGGAGATAGTGAATGGGCTAGAGACACACACACAGTTACACAGAATACATAGAATGACTTTGATTAGTGAATGTGATAGGCCGCTCTGAACAAATGTGTTTTGAGGGAGCGCCTGAAACCATGCAAATTGTGGATAGTCCTAATTTCTTGGGGTACAGCATTCCAGAGGATTGGCGTAGAGCAGGAGAAGTCTTGGAGTCGGGAGTGGGAGGTACGTATTAGTGCAGAGGTTAGTCGAAAGTCGTTTGCAGAGCGCAGCAGTCGGTTAGGCCGATAGATAGAAATGAGGGAGGAGATGTAGGAGGGGTGCTGCACTGTGGATAGCTTTGTGGCTGAGAACCAGTACTTTGGTTGAAAGCTGGGAGAGGCCTAGAGAAATGGTTAGTGATAGAAGGAAGATAGAGGAAGACATTGCCCCAACGGTACAAACAGGAGGGAGAGTTAGGCTGCAGACTCGGTTGCCTGTAGCCTCCAGTTTGGCACCTGTTTGGAGCAGTTGTCTTCCAAAAGTCAAAACGTGCGCTCCCAGGACTTGCACTGCGTGGTCCTTTTTCACACACTTGCACATGATATTTGCTATGTGAAATGCAAGCTGTGTAATCAAAAATTAAAAATAGCTAAAAGTGTCAGTCACCTCAATACCACAAATATGTGGAAACATGTGCGGACAAAGCACGTAGTTGAGTTACAAAGACACACTGGAGATGTAGGCCAACCTACAGCAGCACCTACATCTTCAGGTTGTGTTGAAGCCTCTTCATCGAGCTCACACACAGCTGGTTCTGCTTCCTCACAGGATCGCCATGGAAGAACCTCGGCCACTGTTGTCCAGAGACAAACTGTTATTCCACACACAGCAGCAAGTTCCCTGTCATCCTCACACTCCCAGGCCACAAAACAGCCATCGGTAGCACAGGCATGGGATAAAAGACGGCCATACTCCGCAAACCATGCACGAGCACAGGCTCTGAATGCTGGCATTGCAAAACTCCTGTCCCTTGAAATGCTGTGATTCAGGCTGGTGGAGACAGACAGTTTCCGTAACTGAATATCATTGTCAGTCCCACAATACAATGTGCCAAGCCGATTTCATTTCAGCAGGCAAGCCGTCCCTGGTCTGCAAAAGCATGTTGAGGGAAAAATTAAACATGCGCTACTAAAAGCCCTCAGTAGCAAGGTCCACCTGACCACCGATGCGTGGACCAGTACCCATTGTTATGATCTGCTACAACCAGTAAGGAAAGAAGGGAATTCTGTCCCTACAATACAACTAAGCTGAATCCCTACGATGTAACGGGGAACCTGATCCTGCGACCAGACCCGCTAAAGTCCTCATCTAGTGTGAACGAAGACCTATAGTTGCGAGGGAGTAATCCCTACAAGATCTAGTGACTGGGAGAAAAGGTGGACACCTCCTAACATAAATTGTAGCATGGATAATTAAACAGAAAAATAAATACTTTGTGATCCTAACATCAAGCAAAACTCACAGATTAAGGCACCTAAGCACTCGGCTAGCTTAACAGTAGATAATACAATGAAGTCAAGCAAAGCCAGAAGGGCGGAGCCAGACTAAATAGGGAAAAAAGGTCATGTGACCAGCAAACTGAAACAAAACCTAACAAGAGGGTTCTAACACCCATGGCCAGGGACAATACCTTTCCCTCACTGCCCATTGGGTCAATGTTGTGCAGCGGGTACTGATCTTGCGAGTGGCGCTGTACGTGTTCTGCCAACTCCAAGGATTGCAGGAATCAAGTCTGTACACATTGATTCCTCCTCCTACTCCAGTTCCTCAGAATCATCGCTGCAGGAGCCGTCACGGTCTACCTCCACATGGACCCGTGAACGTTTACCTGTTGCGACCGATATGAGCACAGCCGTGTCCAAATGTCAACAGGCCGTCCTGAAATTAATTTCCATGGGGAATCTTAGCCACACAGCGCAGGAGCTCTGTAATGCCATAAAGCAGGAGAGCGACGTGTGGTTTTTGGAAGAGAATCTACAGGCAGGCTTGGTAGTGTGTGACAATGGCCGAAATCTGGTGTCAGCTCTGGGCCTTGGCAACCTCACTCACATACCATGTCTGTCATATGTGCTCAACTTGGTCGTGCAGAGTTTTTTGAGGGACTATCCGGATCTTGATGCACTGCTGCACAAGGTCCGCCTAGAGTGCGCTCACTTGCGACGTTCCAGCATGGCCAGATCGCTGATTGCAGCTCTGCAACGCAGATTTCACCTTCATGAACATCGCATCATATGTGACGTACCCACCAGGTGGAATTCCTCGTTACATATGTTGGAGCGGTTGTGTGAGCAGCAGCCAACAGTAATGGAGTATCAGCTGCATCAGGCGCAGTCAACTCGCAATTTGCGCCGTTCACACTTCACCACTACTGAGTGGGCCTCTATAATAAGAATAATAATATTATTTATTTATATAGCGCCATAATATTCCGCAGTGCTTTACAGTTTAACAGTTTCAAAACACAAGTCATAAGTAACAACGTTAACAATACAATAATTAAAGCAAAATCAGCCGCCCCTGCTGGTGAAAGCTTACAATCTACAATGAGGTGGGGGAGATACAAAGTACAGGTGTTTATATACAATGGTGTTTTTACAATGATGGTCCAGCCATTTTAAGGGAGTGAGGGATGCATGGAGATAGTGAATGGGCTACACACACAGAATTACACATAGAATGACTTTGATTAGTGAATGTGATAGGCCACTGTGAACAAATGTGTTTTGAGGGAGCGCCTGAAACCATCCAAATTGCGGATAGTCCTAATTTCTTGGGGTAGAGCATTCCAGAGGATTGGCGCAGCGCGGGAGAAGTCTTGGAGTTGGGAGTGGGAGGTACGGATTAGTGCAGAGGTTAGTCGAAGGTCGTTTGCAGAGTGCAGCAGTCGGTTAGGCCGATAAATATAAATAAGGGAGGAGATGTAGGGGGGTGCTGCGCTGTGGAGAGCTTTGTTGGTGAGAACCAGTAATTAGAATTGGATCCTATAATGAATGGGCAGCCACTGCCAGTGTAATGAGTGGCGAATAACTCTATGAAGGATATCTGCCACGTTTTGCGTGCGTTTGATGAGTCAACGCGGATGGCGAGTGCAGATGATGCACTAGTCAGCCTGACTGTCCCCCTTATCTGCCTGCTTCAAAAAACACTGCAAGCACTAAGGCATGAGGTTTTGGAAGAGGTGGAGGATGAGGAGTCACAAATTCCATCACCTTCTGGACAGTCAGCGCAACGTGGTTCCTCACAAAGGGCTGGAGGACTTTCAAAGTACCATGCTGTATCAACAATTGAACCTCCAGAGTCGCTGTCTATATTTTCATAACCATTACAAACTTTTAATGTATTTACAAAGCACATAATGTACATTTTTTGTCTATCCTTTTGTAATGCTATTGTGTTTCCATAAACTGATGTTACAGAATTATGATACAAAGTTTTTAAATTTTGAGTTTTAAATTTTGTAAATTTATATGTATTTGAAGGACTTTGTGAGGAGGATGAGGAGGAGTCAATGGAGGAGGAAGACATCGCTCCAGAGGGAGGTAGACAATGCTCTAGTCAGTATGTAGACCAAGGGTGGGGTGATGCACAGCAGGCAGAGATGACGCCTCTTGCAGGGGACAACGTTTCTTGGCCAGTTGGGAGTCTGCAGCACATGGTTGATTTCATGCTGCAGTGGCTGAGAAACGACCGCCGCATCGAACACATTCACACCACGTCTGATTATTGGGTGTACACCCTCCTAGACCCTCGCTACCGGGACAACTTACAAAGCCTCATCACACCGTTGAACCGGGAGTGTAAAATGCGGAAGTACCAAGACACACTGGTGCAATCCATAATGTTCTCCATTCCAGCCGAGAGCGCTGCTGCTACTGCTTTACAAAGCAGCTCTGTGCGTCGAGGCAGTGGAGACAGCTCTGCAACAAGAGGGAGCACAAGCAGCGCCTCTGCACAGGGCAAGAACAGTATGTTCCAAATGTGTCGAAGTTTTGTGGCAGCGCCACCAATGTCTACACCATCCGAGACGGCTCCAGTCAGCAGGAGGCAACATTTCCGTAAGATGGTGACAGACTACATGTCTTGCCCTCTCAGTGTACTCCCAGATGGCTCTTCCCCATTCAAGTTTTGTGTCTCTAAGCTGGATACATGGCCAGAGCTTAGCCAGTATGCATTGGAGGTGCTGGCTTGCCCTGCTGCCAGTGTATTATCGGAGCGCGTCTTTACTGCTGCAGGTGGTGTACTAACAGACCGTTGCATGCGACTATCCTCCAATAATGTAGAACGGCTTACTTTTCTGAAAATTAACTAGGCATGGATCTCGCCTGAATTTGCCTGTCCGGTTTCAGATTAACTAACTGGTTGGCAACGTTTTCCATGTCTCCTGTTATGTTCATCTTTCTACCACCTGAGCTATACTCCCTGGGCTACAACACTGCCAGTTGCTGCTCAGAAGTGTCGTGTCCACAGACCAATACACAAGCTATAGTGATAGTGGGGTTCAGTAACGCCTGCTGTTCCCCTGCTGCGTGTCTGACAAAAATTAATGCTGCTAACTCCAAATTAAAGTTCAAATTAAAGTTCAAACATCTCATACTAGGCCTCAGGCTACACCCTCCTTGACCCTGGGCTCAGAAGTGTTGGATGCACAGATCAAAACAATCGATGATGTGTTTGTGGGGTTCAGTAACGCCTGCTGTTCCCCTGCTGTGTGTCCGGCAAAAATTACTGCTACCTAGCTACACATGTTGAAAAAAACATGACATGTTAAAGTGGCTAGTGCTACACATAGATATCAGGCTACACCCTTATTTCTAAGCTGTAAACAAGTGAAACGTCAAATTTAAAACCATTTAATGATTAGTGTTGGTAACAAATCTGTAACTAAATAATTGTGACATATTATGGCAGATATCCACATGTCTAACACAAATGCTAACACAAAAGCATACTTATGCTATAGGGTACTGATGGTGAACCTTCTCACTCCATAACTTTGACAAATCCAACTCACATCATGCCTCAAATGCTGCAATGTTGGAAGTGCATAATGTGGGTTGAACTTTGACAACAGCTGCAGTGCGAAGGTTATCCTTCTGTGTTCTTGGCTTTTAAATAAAAGCATACAAGTAAATATAATAATACATTGTTGATTAAGGGACATGATGTACACCTGTAATATTGTGCAAACAATGGATGTAGGAGTATTCCTCTTCAACATTACTTATATTTGTGTCATTTGAAAAAATACATATTTTAGTTAAAAATTAAAAACCCATGTTCAGTAGCTGTGAAAGGCCCGTTTGTGTACTTCTATATTGTTTGCAACCAATGTATTGTATACGGATGGAAGCACGTCACTGTAATAGATTTGAATTATTTTAAATAGAATAAAGCAGCACCAATTTTAGAAAAATGACAAGGATGAGCCAGTGACAGACACTCAGCAGAGTACACGCAGCGGTGGTTGAAGAAGTAAATGGAGCGTGATCTGCATTTAAAAAAAAAAAAATACCTCACAGACTGCAGTGAACACTGAAACACAACTATTCACAATCTGTGAAAGGCTACTCCTTTGTCTACTTCTATAGTGTTTGCAACCAATGTATTGTATACGGATGGAAGCGCGTCACAGTAATAGATTAGATTTTTTTCAAATATAATGGAGAAGCACCAGTTGGAGAAAAATGAAAAGGATGAGCCACTGAGACACGCTCAGCAGAGTACAAGCAGCAGTGCTTGAACAAGTAACTGGAGCGTGATATGCACTCCAAAAATAAAAAACACAGACTGAAGTGAACACTGAAACACAACTGTCCACAATCTGTGAAAGGCTACTCCTTTGTCTACTTCTATAGTGTTTGCAACCAATGTATTGTATACGGATGGAAGCGCGTCACACTAATAGATTAGATTTTTTTCAAATATAATGGAGAAGCACCAATTGGAGAAAAATGAAAAGGATGAGCCACTGAGACACGCTCAGCAGAGTACAAGCAGCAGTGCTTGAACAAGTAACTGGAGCGTGATATGCACTCCAAAAATAAAAAACACAGACTGAAGTGAACACTGAAACACAACTGTCCACAATCTGTGAAAGGCTACTCCTTTGTCTACTTCTATAGTGTTTGCAACCAATGTATTGGATACGGATGGAAGCGCGTCACACTAATAGATTAGATTTTTTTCAAATATAATGGAGAAGCACCAATTGGAGAAAAATGAAAAGGATGAGCCACTGAGACACGCTCAGCAGAGTACAAGCTGCAGTGCTTGAACAAGTAACTGGAGCGTGATATGCACTCCAAAAATAAAAAACACAGACTGAAGTGAACACTGAAACACAACTGTCCACAATCTGTGAAAGGCTACTCCTTTGTCTACTTCTATAGTGTTTGCAACCAATGTATTGGATACGGATGGAAGCGCGTCACACTAATAGATTAGATTTTTTTCAAATATAATGGAGAAGCACCAATTGGAGAAAAATGAAAAGGATGAGCCACTGAGACACGCTCAGCAGAGTACAAGCAGCAGTGCTTGAACAAGTAACTGGAGCGTGATATGCACTCCAAAAATAAAAAACACAGACTGAAGTGAACACTGAAACACAACTGTCCACAATCTGTGAAAGGCTACTCCTTTGTCTACTTCTATAGTGTTTGCAACCAATGTATTGGATACGGATGGAAGCGCGTCACACTAATAGTTAAATTGCATGGAGCTGCAAGAATTACACTGAAGAAAAAAAAAAGAGTCTGTGAGTGACACGTGCAGATGCCTACAGACAGCGTTGGATGCAGAGCAAACTGCAGCGTCACCTGCACTCACACACACCTTGCAGAGCTGTTAAAACAACACTGCAGGCAAAAGGAAGCTTTACACAGCGGTTGGTGCTAGCCTGCCTACAGCACAGTACACTAAATCGCAATCTCTAACTGTCCCTCAGAGTCAGCAGAGTAGCGTTCTGTCCCTATCTGAATTCACAGCACAGTGACGCTAAAATGGCGGCGGCGCCTTTTATAGTGCATTCTGACATCATTTCAGCAGCCAATCACAGCCATGCCATTAGTTAAGATGACCGCAGCATTACAGGATGTGCCCACACTTCGTAGGATTCCTCATTGGCTGACTAAAATCACATTGCCTCTCAAAGAATTATGGGAACTTCCGATTCCGGTATACGATATTGAAAAAGTATCGGAATTAAGTATCGGAATTCCGATAACGCGAATATCGGCCGATACCCGATACTTGCGGTATCGGAATGCTCAACACTAGTAAACACTATTGTTTTTTTTTTTTTTCTATTCTCTTTTGTGTCTGCTGTAACTGTGGATATCAGATGTCCGGTTGAACTTCTGTGATGATAGTGGTTGTGACTTCTCACAACCATTCCAGTGGAGCAGTTCCCTTAATTTTTTTTTTTCTCTCTGCAGTGTTACCACAGGTAAACACTATTGTTTTTTTTTTTTCTCCTCTCCTTCCAGTACTCCTGTCTTAAAAGATCTGGAAAATGGAGGCCCGCATAAAGGAACTTTGCGGAGTGACTGATAATATCCTTGCAGATTTACAGACTATAAAAACCCGTTTTACAAACCTACAGGACCTCACTAATCACAATTTGCAAGTGTTTGGACAGACTGCCCAGGATTTGCGAGCCAGGATTGAGGTTCTAGAGGAGCGAGTCCAGGCTCCTGCCGTAGCCCCGAGTTCTGGGATTCCCAAGTTGCCCCCTTTTCGTTTTGGCGGTGAACGTGAAAAATTCAGGGGATTTATTAACCAATGCAATCTGTTTTTTTTCTGCACATGCTTCACAATTTCCCACTGAACGATCTAAAGTGCTTACTATAATTATGTTACTTACCAACAAGGCTTTGATGTGGGCAAACCCTCTGATTGAGACTGAGGATGAATGTTTGGATCATCTTGATGCTTTCATTTCAGCCATGGGGCAGGTGTTTGATGACCCCAATCGAGGTGCAACAGCTGAAGCAGCCATGTTAACTTTGCGCCAAGGTAAGCACTCGGTAGCCGAATATGCCTTGGATTTCAGGAGATGGGCCGTTGATACCACCTGGGACAGTTCCGCAAAAAATCTATTTTTCGAAAGGGGTTGTCTCCACTAATTAAGGATGAACTTGCTCGTGCCGACCCTCCCACTGCGTTAGGTGACTTTATTAACTACTGCATCCGTATTGATGCTCGCCTGACTGAACGCAGGCAAGAGAGATGGTTCTAAAGCAATCGCACTAACCTTTTCCTACCTTCCTCCCCAGCTAAGGAACCTTTGAGTAGGATCACACGGGAACCTGAACCTGAACCCATGCAGGTAGACTCTTTACAAAGACGGGTTAGTGATGCACGCAAAGAACATCGTTTTAAGGAAAATCTATGTTTCTATTGTGGTAAGTCAGGGCACTTCATTATAAACTGCCCCAGCCGTTCTCGTAAGACTACTGCAGCACTCATTCACTGTGAGTGTTGCGAGAGGAGATCTGTCAGGTCCGAGCCTCAGGCTCCAGAGAGATCTGCAGCAACAGATCTTGATTTCTCGGACTTAAACTCCGTTACTTCTGAGGACGATGACTGTGTAAATGCTGCAATTTTTCAAGTTTCCTCAGCGGTGTCCCAGCTGAGTTGTAAGAAAAACAATTCTCATTGCTTTCTTTCCATCAAACTCTGGGTTGACTCAGCCTGGGTGTCTAGCTCTGCTATGATCGACTCAGGGGCAAGTGGAAATTTTATGGATGTCTCCTTTGCTCTGAAACAGGGGATACGTTCAGTGAAGAAGGCTACTCCAGTACAGATGGAAACTGTGGATGGCTCCCTGCTGACCTCTGGACCAGTGGATCAGGAAACAGAGCCTTTGAGGGTCCTGATGGGTAAAGATCATCAAGAGAAACTGTCCTTTATGCTTATCTCTTCTCCCCACTTTCCCATTATTCTAGGGCTACCATGGCTGCAGGCTCAGAACCCTACCATTAACTGGGAGACCAAGGAATTACACTTTCCAGAGAAACAGATGAGTCCAGAAGTTTCAGCTTGCTCTGTTCCTAAAGGAACCATGTCAGTCCCTGAACTACCAGCTGTATACCAGGACTATGTGGATTTATGTGACAAGAAGAACGCTGACCAGCTTCCCCCTCACCGTCCATATGATTGTCCAATTGAATTATTGCCTGGAGCAGAGATACCTTTTGGTAAGATCTACCCCCTGGCGGGGCCTGAGCTAAAGGCTTTAAAGGATTACATAGACGAAAATCTAGCCAAGGGCTTTATACGCCCCTCTTCATCTCCTGCAGGTGCACCCATCTTCTTTGTGAAGAAGAAAGATGGATCTCTGAGACCCTGCGTAGACTATAGGGAACTCAATAAGGTTACTATTAGAAACCGTTATCCATTGCCTTTAATCCCTGAGTTACTGGAGAGAGTGCGGCATGCCAAAATTTTCTCTAAATTGGATCTCCGTGGGGTCTATAACTTGGTCCGTATTAGATCTGGGGATGAATGGAAGACTGCATTCAGGTCACGCTATGGACACTTTGAATATCTAGTTATGCCTTTTGGTCTGAGTACCGCCCCAGCCACTTTCCAACACTTGGTGAATGACATCTTCAGGGATCTCCTAGATACATTCGTGGTGATTTATTTGGATGATATTCTAATTTTTTCTAACTCCACAGAGGAACATCATGGACATGTGAGAATGGTCTTGGAACGTCTAAGACAAAACCATCTTTACATCAAACTTGAAAAGTGTGAATTCCATAGGACCGAAATTCAATTTCTGGGGTATGTACTGTCTACACAAGGAATTAGTATGGATGGAAGCAAGACCCAAGCCATCAAGGATTGGCCAAGTCCTAGAAATGTGAAGGAGGTGCAGCGCTTCATCGGGTTTGCCAACTTCTATAGACGTTTCATTAGGAATTTCTCTGAGGTAGTGTCACCTATCACCCAACTTACCCGGAAAGAGTCTAGGTTCTCCTGGACTCCCCAAGCCCAGGAAGCATTTTCCCGTCTGAAAGATAAATTTACCACCGCACCTATCTTGGTACATCCCAACCCCGAACTTGCCTTCATAATAGAGGTGGATGCTTCAGACTGTGCCGTTGGAGCTATACTCTCTCAGAGAACAGGTGAGAAGAATGTCTTGCATCCCTGTGCCTTCTTTTCCCAGCAGTTGTCTTCGGCTGAGAGGAACTACGATGTGGGCAATAGAGAGTTGTTGGCCATTATTGCCGCCTTCAAAGAATGGAGACACCTTCTTCAGGGAGCTGCACAGCAAATAGTCGTCCTGACAGACCATCGTAATCTTGAATTTATCAGGTCGGCTAAATGCCTGACTCCTCGCCAGGCTCGCTGGAATCTTTTCTTAAACCAATTTAATTTTGTCATTTCTTATAGACCAGGATCACGCAATGGAAAGGCTGATGCACTCTCTAGGATTCATTCAGCAGAGACCCGTCCACTTGCTCCTCCTAAGACTATTCTTCCTGATTCTAGATTCTTGGGAGTGATTCATAATCAAGACCTACTTAAGGACATCAAGGAAGCATACCATGCGGATTCCTTGTTGGCACAACCCCCAAGGGACGTAAGTCTTGTCTTTAAGAATGGTGTGTGGATTCTGGGACAACGTCTGTATATTCCTGAAACAGTCAGATTGAGAGTATTGCAACTCATTCATGATTCCAAGATAGCTGGGTATAGAGGAATTCTAAAGACACAGGAATTTCTTTCTCGTTTCTTTTGGTGGCCCACTTGCAGGAAGGATGTTTTAAACTATGTCACTTCATGTGAAGTCTGTGCAAGATGCAAAACACCTCGCTCCTCACCAACTGGTCTGTTACAACCTCTTCCCACCCCGTCCCACCCGTGGGGATCCATTTCTATAGACTTCATTGTGGAGTTACCAACCTCTCAAGGGAAGAACACCATTCTAGTGGTGGTTGACCGTCTAACAAAGGCAGCTCATTTTATCCCTTGTGTCGGCTTACCCACTGCAAAACAGACATCAGATTTGATGATTAAAGATGTGTTTCGCTTACATGGAGTACCGGATGAGGTTATTTCGGATCGAGGGGTGCAATTCACTTCTAGGTTTTGGCAAAATTTCTGTGCAGCATTGGACATTAAAGTAAACCTTTCTTCTGCTTTTCATCCCCAGACTAATGGACAGACCGAACGAACCAATCAAACCCTGGAGCAGTATCTCCGCTGCTTTATCTGCCACCTACAGGATGATTGGGTGGATCTACTTCCATTGGCTGAGTTCTCTTATAACAACTCTCAGAGCGCCTCCACTAAGCAGTCTCCTTTTTACTCCAATCTAGGTTATCATCCTAACATTCTACCACGATTTCCCATAGAAACGCCTTTACCAGCAGTGGCTGAAAGAATCACGTCTTTACAGAAGAATATGGATCTTCTAAAGGAGAATCTGGAATCGGCTCAGGAAAGGTACAAGAAAGCAGCAGATAAATTTCGTAAACCTGCACCAGCTTTCAAGGTAGGAGACCTGGTCTGGCTGTCAACCAGAAATCTTAAGTTAAGGATTCCATCGTCTAAGTTGGGACATAAGTACATTGGACCCTATAAAATCAGTAAAATTATAAGTGCTGTTGCTTGTCGTCTTCAACTGCCCAGAACTATGAGAATCCACCCTGTCTTTCATGTATCCCTACTAAAGGCTGCAACACCCAATATGTTTCCTGGACGTTCTTCTCCTTGCCCTGACCCAGTGCTAGTCGATGGTCAGGAAGAATTTGTGGTGGAAAGAATTCTAGATTCCAGGTTATACAGAAATCAGTTACAATATTTGATTAAATGGCAGGGCTACCCAGTGGAGGACAACTCATGGGAACCAGTCAATAACGTTAATGCTCCTCGTTTACTTCGCCAGTTTCATCAGAGGTACCCAGACAAGCCTGGTCTGAGGCCATCCGGAGGTTGTCCCTAAGGGGGGAGTAATGTAAGGTTCTTTGTACATGTTCTTGAAACTCAGTTTTTCCGTCAGCCATTTTGCTTTCTGTCTTGCTGCAGCTATCTTGCCCTCAGTCAATATGGAGTTTTCAGCTTTCATGTTCCCGCCCTGATTCTCTCCCTCTTGCTTCTTAAGCAGCCACAGCTGAGCAATCAGTGCTTCTGAATCTAGCCTGCAGTTTACCTGTGACCTGACTCCTGGAAGCCTTGGACTTTGTACTCCAGCTATTCCTACTGAGGAACTCTGGAACTCTTGTGTGGACTCTGGAACCCTGCTCTTTGAAAGACTCACGTTTGCATGGACTTACGGTAACAGAGAAGAAGATCCTGAACCTGTTGTGAAGAGTGATTGCTGAGCTTAAGTTATTCTGGCCTGCTGTGTATCCTGCTTCTGTATGTGCAAACTGTGTGACTATTTTTGCCAACTTGTATGAAGTAATACAAGACCTTCTATATCAAACCTGTGTCTCATGTATTTTCATCGCACCCAAGCACAAGACGCTATATGAACTGTACTACATACATTACACTAACTTTAGCCGCAACCCTAACCCTAACCCTAATGGGAAAATGGAAATAAATACTTTTTTTTAATTTTATTATTTTTCCCTAACTAAGGAGGTGATAAAGGGGGGTTTGATTTACTATTTATAGCGGGTTTTTATGATTGGCAGCTGTCACGCTAAAAGACGCTTTTTATTGCAAAAATAGTTTTTGCATCATCACATTTTGAGAGCTATAATTTTTGCATATTTTGGCCCACAGAGTCATGTGAGGTCTTATTTTTTGCGGGACGAGTTGACGTTTTTATTGGTACCATTTTTGAGCACGTGACGTTTTTTGATCGCTTTTTATTTCGATTTTTGGGAGGTTAGAATGAACAAAAATCAGCAATTCATGAATTTCTTTTGGGGAGGCGTTTATACCGTTCTGCGTGTGGTAAAATTGATAAAGCAGTTTTATTCTTCGGGTCAGTACGATTATGGCGATACCTCATTTATATCATTTTTTCATGTTTTGGTGCTTTTATAGAATAAAAACAATTTTATATAAAAAATAATTATTTTTGCATCGCTTTATTCTGCGAGCTATAACTTTTTTATTTTTTCGCTGATGATGCTGTATGATGGCTCGTTTTTTGCGGGACAAGATGACGTTTTCAGCAGTACCATGATTTTTTATATCGGTCTTTTTGATCACGTGTTATTCCACTTTTTGTTCGGCGGTATGATGATAAAGCATTGATTTTTTGCTTCGTTTTTTTTTTTTAAGAGGTTCACTAAACGGGTTAACTAGTGGGACAATTTTATAGGGGGGGTCGTTACGGACGCGGCGATACCAAATATGTGTACTTTTATTGCTTTGTTTTTTTTTTTTACAGGAAGAAGTGAATTTATTGGGGAATATATATATATTTTTTTTATTTATTTTGGATTTTTTTTTAAAACATGTTTATTTTTATTTTTTTTAACTTTTTTACTTTGTCCCAGGGTGGGACATCACTGTATTTTATCAGATCGCTGGTGTGACAGTGTGCACAGCACACTGTCACACCAGCGATCGCTCAGGCAGTGCAGCAGGCTTCTCAGTGCCTGCTCTCGGCAGGCACTGAGGTAGCCGCCTCCCTCCAGGACCCCGGCGCCATCTTGGATCCGGGTCCTGGGAGGGAGGAAGCCCTCAGAACAGCGCGATCACATCACATTTGATCGCGGTGTGCAAGGGGTTAATGTGACCGCTCCTGATACACAGTCATGGGTGTCGGCTGTGATAATCAGCTGACACCCGGCCGCGATCGGCTGCGCTCCCCCGGGAGCGCGTCCGATCGCACGAGACGTACTATCCCGTCCCCGGTCATACGGGCCCAGGTACCATGGACGGGATAGTACGTCCGATGGCAGTAAGGGGTTAAAACTATAAGACGCACTTAGGTTTTAGAGGTGGAAAATGGGGAAAAATATATTTGAAGCAAAAAATGTGGTAAAATATTTAATAACATAAATAACATACTATTATATGTGGTGTTATTATATATAATAGTATATTATCATGTTGGAAGCTATGGGTAGAAGATGGTGCTGCGGGACCAGTGTGGTGTCTGTAAAGCACTATATGAAGACGCTGGAGGATGAGTATAAGGCCGGGGTCACACATGCGAGAAACTCGCACGATTCTCTCGCATGAACACCTGGCACTGCCGCCGGCTCTCGTACCGGAGCGTGTGGCTGTATAGAAATACAAGCAGCTGCATGCTCCATTCCGAGTGCCGGTGAAAGTGCCGGGTGTTCCTGCGAGAGACTCACACGAGAATCGTGCAAGTTTCTCGCATGTGTTACCCCGGCCTAAGAATGGGGCACAGGGCTTATATTTAAAGCACCAGTCCAGCACTGAAAAGTAACACTGGAGTGCTGCTTTAAGATCCCATGGGAGAACTATAACTCACAGCATGTCCTGCAAATCCTATGGTATGCTGGGAGTTATAGTTCTGCAGCCAGCCATGACCACACAGTGCCCTCCCTCTTATGACCTCACCACAGATCACGTAAGAGGAAGCTGCACTGTTTGTAGTGAGGTGTCTGTAGGACCTGTGATGACATCATGAAGAGGCAGTGCTTTGTGCGGTCATGTGATGCTCCGCCTGCCCTCTTCATGACCTCAGCACAGGTCCTCCACACAGCATTCAGCATTGCATTAGCACTGTTAGGTATGCGACATCCCTCCCTCCTGTGGCACCCCTCCTCCACCGGATACAGATCTCCCAGCTGCTGCAGGAATCCACAGCTGGGGAAACCATGTGGATGAGCTGTTTAAGTGAAGAAATTAATCATTTGCTGCTTCCTGCCCACTGCTTGCTGCTGACAGGTGGGCGGGGAAGCGGCTAATGAATATTCACTTCACTTTAAGTATCGGGACCACGTGGTTTCCCCAGCTCGGTTTCCTGCAGCGGGGACATTTTCCTGCCTCCTGCGATCCCACTCCTCCGCCCCCTGCCCCCTTCTCACATGCTACATTCCGACCATAAGATGCACCCACACTTTCATCCCAAATGTGGAGAAAAAAAAGTGCGTCTTATGGTCAGAAAAATACAGTATGGTGTTTTCACCACCATCCTTCATGGTTGGGATGGTGTTCTTGAGGTTGTACTCATCCTTCTTCTTCCTCCAAACACAGCGAGTGAAGTTGATACCAGAAAGTATCTATTTTGGTCTCATGACCACATGACCTTCTCCCATGCCTCTTCTGGACATCCAGATGGTGATTGGCAAATTTAAAACCGGCGTGGACATGTGCTTACATGAGCAGGAGGACCTTGCATGCCCTACAGAATTTGAATCCATGATGGCGTAGTGTGTTACTAATGGTAATGTTTGAGACTGTGGTCGCAGGTCTTTTCAGGACATTGACCAGGTATTCCCTTGTAGTTCTGGGCTGATTCCTGACTTTCTCAGAATCATCCTTACCACACAAGGTGAGATCTTACATGGCATCCCAGACCGAAGAAGATTGACAGTCAACTTGTGTTCCATTTTCTAATAATTGTGCCACCAGTGGTAGCCTTCTCACCAAGCTGCTTGCCTATTGTCCTGTAGCCCAGCCCAGCCTTGTACAGGTATACAATTTTGTCCTTGGAGTCCTTACACAGCACTTTGGTCTTGGCCATGGAGGAGAGTGTTGTGAACGTGTTGGAGACGATTTCGGAGCTGAGGCTCCCTCTGGTGGTTGCTGAGGGTATTGAACCTATGTTGAACTGCAAAAGTCCTCCATCTGCAATGGATGAATGGTTATCAGGTGGGACGGACTGGCCTGATATAAGTGAGCTGACCTCCCATGATCCTCGCCGGTGATCAATTGTTCTTCCTGGTCTAGGTTGGAATTCAGCTTGCTTTGCTGCTGTCTCCTGCTATCATTCAGATAAGTTAATTTCTGGTTTTTTTTTCTGTGGTTTGATTTTCCTTGTTTTTGCTGCCTTGCTTTTGAGTTCAGCCGGGTCCCCTTTGGGGGCTTGTGCTGGTCTCTGTTCTCTTTTTGTATTTGTTCATTTGCTCTGTTCCTGTGATTTTTTACGGCTGGTAGCTGTGTGTTCACACAAGTGATCTGATATAGGTGGTAGAGACCGTGTGGTCTCAGCATTTTTGGAATCAGAAGTGTTGGAGTTTTTCCTAGGGTTTTGTTGGGTTGCAGACAGTATTCTCTCCTGTACTATCCTATCTAGACAGTTTGGGCCCCAGCGTTTGCTGAATCTATTTTCTGTCTGTGTTTGTGTTTTCATCTTGTCTAACCGCCATTATATGTTTGGGGGCTTCCTATTTCTTTGGGGCTCTACTCCGGGGCAGTTAGCTTTCCTCTTTCCATCTTCAGGGTAGCTAAAATCTCCGGCTGTGACAAGGCGTCTAGGGCACCATTGGAACGTCCTCACGGCTGCTTCTAGTTGTGCGGTTAGTTTAGGGGTCTGCAACCTATTAGATCCCAACCTGTCTGGTGTTTGGCTGCCTTTGCGGTTTTTTGCTCCAGTCCTCCTCAGCTACCAAAACATAATAGGAATGGTTGGAAAGTGATTGATTGTGTGGACAGATGTGTTTTATACAGGTCACCTGTTCGAACAGGTGCAATTAATACAGGTAATAAGTGAAGAGTAGGAGAGCTTCTTAAAGACAAAATAACAGTTTTGTGAGAGCCAGAATTGTTGCTGGTTGGTAGGTGATCAAAAACTTATTTCATGCAATAACATGCTATTTAATTATTTAAAACCCAGAGGCCTGGAGAAGCCTACAGAATTCTAGAGTAGAGATGAGCAAACCTTTCAAGATTTGGTTCGGTTCACCGAACGTCCCGATATTCACCAAACATGTTCACCGAACAGTTCAATGAACTTACCCGGACCACATTAAATTCAATGGGAGGCCAAACCAAACGTGTACGCAACACCTTAAGGGATGACAGAAAGCTTCCCAAACAGCTAAAATCTGGGGCAAACACCAAGAAAAGTGACATCAACTGACCCACAGTAGAAATTTGCTAATGGCACAGTAGTAGTCAGCCATGGGCCATGCATGAGGTTTCAGGGTCTGACCCAGTATTTACAACTTTGAATTGAAGTTTCATTGAAGAACTGGTGATTTGCTAGGAGCCCTGATACTTCACCCAATAGATGTTTGTTTTTTCCCAGCCACACTCAGATGGCACAAACATAAGTTTCATAGAGTACTCATGGTAGAAAAATGTAAGGATAGTAACACAGGTAGTTGAGTGAAAGTAACTGCAGGCCAGCCTGTCTGGGAGCCCTACTTCTACAGGCAACACACATGAAGGAGTCCCAACTTGGATTCTCCACATTTGCAAAAATTATTGTCACACACCACTAAAGTGGCATCAATTTCCACAGGGTAGAAACAGTCTAATATGCCTCTGACACACCTTCCACTACAGGCAAGCCACCAGATGGAGACCCAACTTTGAGTCCCCTTATTTAAAAAAATTGTTTGCAATATCAGAAGCAGTAGCAACAGCAGGCACATGAAGCCACAACAAATGTGGCACAGACTGCAATAGCATAAAATCAATGCAGCACACAAAAACATATCATTGCCTAGTCTACCAAGTCTGCGACTAGGGTGAAAAAATCATTGGAGATCCATGACTTGTTTATTTTGATGAAAGTTAGTCAGTCTACACTTTCTGGGGACAGCCGGATGCGCGTGTCCATCATGACACCGCCAGAAGGACTGAAGACACATTCTGAGAGAACGCTGGCTGACAGGCATGACAAAACATCCAAGGCATGACAGGCGAACTCAGGTCACTCTTCCATTTTTGAAGACCAAAAATGCAAAAGTTTCCAAAACACCTTTTGATGCCATTTATATTGAGCTCAAGATACTCCTGCACCATTCTTTCCAGTTGTTCATAACGTGTCAGACTTGTAGTCTGTTCTGCTGGTGCACAAGGTAGTCTAAAAAATTTCTGAAATGACTCACAAAAATTGCTTATCTCACTTATACTGCTG
The DNA here is from genome assembly GCA_033576555.1 of Oophaga sylvatica. Taxonomy (NCBI): domain Eukaryota; kingdom Metazoa; phylum Chordata; class Amphibia; order Anura; family Dendrobatidae; genus Oophaga; species Oophaga sylvatica. The sequence goes on along the minus strand of JARQOD010009168.1, from coordinate 6,056 downwards.
CTGCTGCTTTTGCGATGACGCCTTGACGTTACTTGGGGTTAGAAATCTATTATCACAAATGGTTTGGATTATTAAATAAGGTCTGGTGCCTGCACCAGAGTATTATCCCAAACAATTTAGATTATGAAATGAAGTCTCTTGCCTGCACCAGACTATTATCCCAAATGATTTGGATTATGAAATGAGGCCTGGTGCCTACAACACATTATTAGCACAAAGGATTTGTATTATGAAATGAGGCCTGCTGACTGCAACCCAAGTATTATCCAAAATGATTTAATTATGAAATGAGGCCTGGTGCCTGCATCATACTATTATCCCAAATATTTTGGATTATGAAATAAGGTCTGGTGCCTGCACCAGTGTATTATCCCAAACAATTTCAATTATGAAATGAAGTCTGGTTCCTGCACCTGAGTATTAGGCCAAACAATTTGGATTATGAAATGAGGTCTGGTGCCTGTAACACATTATTAGCACAAAGGATTTATATTATAAAATGAGGCCTGGTGCCTGCACCACAGTATTATCCCAAACGATTTTAATTATGGAAGAGGTCTGGTGCCTGCACCAGACTATCATTCCAAATTATTTGAATTATAAAATGAGGTCTGGTGCCTGCACCAGAGTATTATCCCAAACAATTTTGATTATGAAATGAGGTCTGGTGCCTGCACCAGACTATTATCCCAAACTATTTCAATTATGAAATGAGGTCTGGTGCTTGCAGCTGAGTATTAGGCCAAACGATTTGGATTATGAAATGAGGCCTGGTGTCTGCAACACATTATTAGCACAAAGGATTTATATTATGAATTTAGGTCTGGTGCCTGCTTCACAGAATTATCCTAAATGATTCTGATTATGAAGTGAGGTTTGTGATTATTATTCCAAACAATTTTGATCATGTGGCCTTCTGATTCCTCACAGCAACACAGTTTTATCCTAAACAATTTGGATTAGCAAATACAGTCTACTGTCTGAATCCCTATGTTAGGCCTAACAATTTTTAAGCGGAAATTTGGCCTTCTGATTTCTCATTGCGATACAGTTTTATAACAAACTATTTGGATTAGCAAATAGAGACTCCTGGCTAAACCCCTATATTAGGCCTAAAGATTTTTAAGAGGAAATGTGGCCATCTGATTCCTTAATGCAACACAGTTTTATCCTAAACAATTTGGATTAGCAAATAGTGACTCCTGGTGGAACACCTATAATAGGCCTAACGATTTTTAAAAGGAAATGTGGCCTTCTGATTCTTCACTGCAACACAGTTTTATCCCAAACTATTTGGATTAGCAAATAGGTACTCCTTCCTGAACCTCTATAATAGGCCAAGCGATTTTTAAGAGGAAATGTGGCCTTCTGATTCATCACTGCAACACAGTTTTATCCTAAACTATTTGGATTGGCAAATAGGGACTCTTGGCTGAACTCTTATACTATGCACAATGATTTTTAATAGGAAATCTGCCCTCATGATTCCTCAGTACAACACAGTTTTATCACAAATGATTTGGATTAGCAAATAGAGAATCCTGACTGAACACCTACAGTGGGTACGGAAAGTATTCAGACCACTTTAAATCTTTCACTCTTTGTTTCATTGCAGCCATTTGGTAAATGCTAAAAAGTTAATTTTTTTCTCATTAATGTACACTCTGCACCCCATCTTGACAGAAAAAAACAGAAATGTAGAAATTTTTGCAAATTTATTAAAAAAGTCAGAAGCACCCTTTTGAGCTAGTACAACCATGAGTCTTCTTGGGAATGATGCAACAAGTTTTTCACACCTGGATTTGGGGATCCTCTGCCATTCTTCCTTGCAGATCCTCTCCAGTTCCATCAGGTTGGATGGTGAACGTTGGTGGACAGCCATTTTCAGGTCTCCAGAGATGCTCAATTGGGTTTAGATCAGGGCTCTGGCTGGGCCAGTCAAGAATGGTCAGAGAGTTGTTCTGAAGCCACAACTTGTTATTTTAGCTGTGTGCTTAGGGTCATTGTCTTGTTGGAAGGTGGACCTTTGACCAAGTCTGAGGTCCAGAGCACTCTGGAAGAAGTTCTCATCCAGGATATCTCTGTACTTGGCAGCATTCATGTTGTTAGGGTCTGCGGAACGCACCTAATAGATATAGTAGAGAGGTGCGTTCGAAGCCCGGGGTCCACCATGCAGGCGAAGCTCGCTGCTAGTAAGATGGCGAAAGTAGCAAACTCTGTTATCCCGCAGAGTCGCTAAAAAAAAACGCCGTAGCGCGCTGTGGCAGTAAGTGCGAACTCTGTTAATCCCCAGAGCCGCTAACGGGAATGCCACAGTGCTATTTGGCGATAGGTGCGAACTCACTTAGCTTCAGTGAGCCGCAAAGTAAAACGCTAGGGCGCTGAACCAGCATTATAAAGTGAACCCTGTTGCGTCACAGAGCCGCTGAGAAAAAGACTGTCTCCTGTTAACACCACAGGGATACACAGATAACTGCTGTGCGGATAGCAGTCCGTAATCATGCAGACAGCAACGCATTCAAGCAATCTCTTCACCGGAGAAGCCGGTATTCTAGGGCTTATTTCAGCTGAGCCCTAATCACATGCGTGCATGATCACACAGGCGCAAAGCAATAATGCAATTGATACTAGCGCATGGCGGCCCAGCCATGCCACCCTTTTATAGTAACAGCTACAGGACCTGCCAGAAACAAGGACCAATGAAACTGTTCCAGAACACCAGTAGTCACAGGACCTTCCTGGCGGACCAATAGGAGCTGCTGCAGTACCTGAGCATGTGACCCCTGATCTCCAATGAGAGATCTCACCCTGGGCATGCTCAGAAGGGGAAAACAAGGACTTTGTCCTAAAGACGTCTGCTCGCCGCTAACCAGTACTGGCCACAATAGCAGAGCCTGGAGAGGCAGCAGTAATCCTCTGCACACTGTTGGACTGGGCGAGACGCTGGGACCGACGTCTAAGCTGAGCAGAGTCCATTGCGGCCGGAGACGGATGGGAGACCGCAGCCGGGATGGCTCGAGATTCCCCTTGTGCAGAAGCGGGAACTCGACCCCTAACACATGTTTCCTTCAATTGCAACCAGTCATCCTGTCCCTGCAGTTGAAAAATACCCCATAGCATGATGCTGCCACCTCCATGTTTCACTGTTGGGATTATATTGGGCAGGTGATGAGCAGTGCCTGGTTTTCTCCACACATACCGGTTAGAACTATCACCAAAAAGTTCTAGCTTCGTTTCATCAGACCAGAGAATCTTATTTCTCATAGTCTGGAAGTCCTTCATGTGTTTTTTTAGCAAACTCTATGCAGGTTTTCATATGTCTGGTATTGAGGAGAGGCTTCCGTCGGGCCACTCTGCCATAAAGGCCCGACAGGTGGAGGGCTGCAGTGATAGTTGACTTTGTGGAACTTTCTCCCATCTCCCTACTGCATTTGTGGAGCTCAGCCACAGTGATCTTGGGGTTCTTCTTTACCTCTCTCACGATTGCTCAGTATGGCCAGGTCTAGGAAGACTTCTGGTGGCCCAAACTTCTTCCATTTAAGGATTATGGAGGCCACTGTGCTCTTATGAACTTTGAGCACTGCAGAAATTCTTTTGTAACCTTGGCCAGATCTGTGCCTTGCCACAATTCTGTCTCTGAGCTCCTTGGCCAGTTTTTTCACCTCATGATTCTCATTTGGTCTGACATGCACTGTGAGCTGTGAGGTCTTATATAGACAGGTGGGTGCCTTTACAAATCAAGTCCTATCAGTTTAATTAAACACAGCTGGACTACAACGAAGAAGTAGAACCATCTCAAGGAGGATCACAAGGAAATGGACAGCATGTGACTTAAATATAAGTGTCTGAGCCAAGGGTCTGAATATTTATGACCATGTAATATTTCAGTTTTCTTTTTTAATAAATTTGCAAAAATTTCTACATTTCTTTTTTTTTCAGTCAAGATGGGGTGCAGAGTGTACATGAGAAAAAAAATGAACTTTTTTGACTTTACCAAACGGCTGCAATGAAACAAAGAGTGAAAAATTTAAAGGGGTCTGAATACTTTTAGCACCCACTGTATATTAGGACTAACCATTTTTAAGAGGAAATCTGGCCCTTTGATTCCTCACCGAAACACATTTCTTCCCCAAACACTTTTAATTAGCAAATGTGGCCTCCTGAGACTGCAAACACAGTTTTAGCACAATCTAGTTAGATGCTGAAAGGTCAATTTTACACATGACAGGATCCTATCTAGATAACTGACAGGTTCACTTTCAGCTGCAGTAGCAGGAGTGGCCTCTCTGCACTGTGACACTGAGAAAATGGCAACAGCAAAACAAGATGTCCACTTTTTATATGGACAAGGACATGTGATTTCAGCAGCCAATCACAGAAGACCTTGTGTCATGACAATGTGGATGGTTGGCTGCCAACCATGGTCGGCTGCCAGAATGTACACACATTAAGGTATTAAAGAAAAAAAAAGGAAAAAAATATATATTCACCAGTTCCTTTGACCTAGACACTCCTCCTCTCCCTCTTCTCATAAAACATGTCCACCCCCACTCATCATACAGCAACAGTATCCTAGACAAAGTGAAAACGAAAGCATTAGTGGAAACGCAATCAATTCCTGATCTGTGACTGAATTTTGACGACTTTGAGGAAAAATACTTGGGAAACTGAACGTTCATGCCGAATTTGAGATTGGTGAACGTTTTCCAACAAGTTTGCTGATCTCTGTTCCAGATTGACTAGCCGATGTGTCTCTGCTCTGTAACAATTTATGAATAAATCTAAAAGCTGGAGACAGAGTGCACAATAGGGTTATACCCTAAGGAGAGAGTAGGAGAGCAGTGGTGAAGTTGTGACTGGAACAATTCCTATCAGAGGTGTATACAAGCAGGGCCGGCGTCAGCACCCGGCATACCCGGGTAAGTGCCGGGGCCCTGAGCAGGCGGGGGGCCCACTCGCCGTCGGGCACCCCGGCGCCCGTTAGCGGAGGAGAGCGGTGTCAATGCCACCACTGGGCCCTCCCCCCCGCTTAGCTCAGCCAATGACGCGGCTTGGGCGGTGAATTTGCAGCGGCGAAACCCAGCCCGACTTTTTTTCAAATTGATCGCCGAGCGTTCAGCCGACTGGACGCCAGGGTCGGGTTTCATTTCATGAAACCCGACTTTGGCGAAAATCGGCGGATTTTGAAAATGAACGACCTGTTTTGCTCAATTCTAGTTACTATTATTAAAAAGTAAATTAAGGTTGACAAGCTTAAGTAATAAGAATTGATGTCGTTGGCATTGAAATGGGCACTGAAGGTGTGTTTACTGTCCTCCACTCACTGGCGACTGTTATTCCCCATTGACTTGTATTGGGGTCGGGTTTCATTTTTGGCCGAACTTCGACTTTTGCCGTGAGCTAGTCGGCCAATCTCGTTCGACTCGACTTTTGGTAAAGTCGGATGGTCCGAAACCCGACGCGACCCTCCTGGAGGCAAAGTCGCTCATCTCTACTAATAATAACATCCTTCCTCACGTGAGTATACCAAAACATTAGGTTATAATCTGATTGGCTTATGAGCAGTTGTCCCACCTTTTATTATATAAAATATTCAGGGCATAATAACAAAGAGTTGCAAAAATTTCTTACAAAAATTTGATTTAAAAAAGCCTTATAAAAGTACTTTATATTGCAAATATAAAGTCTCTATCAAATTTTAAATGTAGCATGTCCTATGTAGGAGCAAAAAGTCCACAAAGGACTATGGACAAAATAAAAAAGTGAAATTAGGGACACTAAAAACTATTACGGTCTGAATGGTGTCATAAAAAAACTCACAGGCCACTGGCTTTTGAATTAATGTTATACCCAAGCAGTTCTAAACAGGCAGCATCTTTTAGGCTAGATGGAGGATTATAGCTTTTTACTTGATGTGTATTCACAACCTCTAAAATCTTCTTCAAATAAATGGCATGATTTTCTATAAATCAGAGTAGCCAAAACATCATGTAAATACAATAATACATTTATATGCAAAAACGGGATTAACTTACTCAGAAAATAGCAGAAGATAG
>JARQOD010009167.1:0-32530 GCA_033576555.1 Oophaga sylvatica | reverse complement strand
GGTATAGTTTCCCATTCTGGTTAAATGTCCCCATCCTCGTACAACGTCCCCTGTGGTATAATTCTTCCATTCTGGTATAATGTCCACATTCTGATATAATATCCCCACATTCTGGTATAATTCCCCCATTTGGTGATTATCACATTTGATATAATATCCCCCATTGGGGGTATAATTCCCCTTCTGGTAATTGTCCCCTATTGGTATAATTCCCCCCTATCTGTATAATTTTCCCCATTTCTGGTATAAGCCCCACTTTTTTTTTAATGTCCCCAATCGGTTATAATTCCCCCATTTGGATAATGCCCCAATTCTGGTATAATGTCCCCCTTTTCCTGATATATTTCACCACTTCTGGTTAATTCCCCTCCTGGTATAATTCCCCATTCTGGTATAATGTCCCCTTTGGTGTATTCCCCCCATTTGGTTTAATTCCCCCTTCTGGTATAATTCCCCCATTTTGGTATAATGTCCCCCTTCTGGTATAATGTCCCCCATTCTGGGGTAATTCCCCCCCTCTGGTTAATTGTCCCCCATTGGGGTTAATAAAATCCCTTCTGATATAAATCCACATTCTGGTGTAATGCCCACATTCTGGTAAATTTCCCCCATATTGGTTTAATTCCCCCATTCTGGTTAATGTCCCCTATCGGTTATAATTCCCCCCCATTCTGGTATAATGTCTGCCTTCTGGTTAATTCCCCCTTTGGTAAATGCCCCCCCATCCTGGGCCCCTTCCGTTCTTCTAAAAAAAAATTTTTTAAAAAACGTTTATTTGACTTCCCAGGCCCTCAACCGCACGGGTCCTCCTCTGTTAGTCAGAGTTAACTTTGGCATGTCCGCAAGGTAGCGTTGGTGTCCCTTCCTGCGCTGTGAGTCACTGGCAAACCGCATCAGTTTCAGTCTCTGTTGCGGTGGCGTGTATTGCAGAATCGACCCGGAGGATCTCTGCACAGGCAATACATTTCACCTGAATATTCGTCTGAGGACAAAACATCCGGTGAACTTGGTGTCGGGCGGGCCCCCCCTCCTCCAGAGGCCCGCTTACCTCTGCGCTGCAATATTATACCCCTGGCTGTACCCCGAAGCAGGACAGTTTGTCTTATCTGTGAATCTGTATAAACCGCACCCGTGGTTTTACCGATATATTCCAAAATTCTCTGAGTATTTTTCTATGTTGAATTAAAAGAATTTCCCCACACAGAGGCTCGATTGTCCCATTGACCTGGTACCAAACGCCTGCTCCTCCAGGAGAAAAGTAATCTTTTGGTCCAGAACTTCGGGCCATGAAAGATTATATAGGAACAGGCTGCAAAAAGGGTCATCACACCGTCCAATGATCGTGGGGAAGGGTTCTTTTTTGTTGGCAATAAAAAAGATGGTGGTCTCAGACCCTGTATTGCCTACGGACCTTACCAAGATCACGGTAAAGACCCAGATCTTCGGCCCCCATCCTGATCTCTTTAAGGAAATGTTGGGAGGCCGTGTACCAAGTTGATCTCATGGGAGATATAACCTGGATCCTATGGACTTCATGACTGGACTGCCGACCTTGAAGTAGGATTATTTGGGGGTGTATTTCCAAAAAAAGCATTCAAAATCTGATATTAAAAATTAAATTTTTGTATACAAGAAGACAAATTTACATAAATAGGATTTAATAAAAAAAAATCCAGTTTTTGCAAAAAAAAGAAATTTATTCATAAAAAAATTATTATAATAATTTTAAAATTAAAAACACCAAGGTGTGCGGGGGCATGGGATAAGCCACAATGGTCGTGTATTAAGATATGTAGTACAAGCCAAAGAAAAAAATCAATATATATTAATTAAAAAAGTATATCTCCAGGTGTATTTATAGGCCATCTATTAATATATATAATCTAGGGTGGTCATAAAAATAATAATACTATTCATAATTATTAAATGTAAAGGGGGCAAAAAAACACTACTGTTAAAAAGTGCAATAAAAGTGACAAAGTAATACCATCAAGGGGTTATCCCTGCCCCTGCACACACCCTCCAACGCGCGTTTCACTACCGCTTTTGTTTAGGGGTGATGTGGGCAAGGTTTTCACCTATGATTTTTGGCCAAGAGCAGCTGTAACAATATACAATAAGGATCGCCATAGTTACATGGCGCCTCACCACCACACAATGCAGAAACCGGAAGTACTGCCGAGTGCGACGCTGTGCAGTCGCTAGCAGAGTCCGAAGATCCATCACGGGATGGGGCTGGCGCATGCCGTGTGGCGCCAACGATCTGCCATTGACTTTTTTTAGTAGTGGCGGCTATGAGCGGTAAGATATGCACATGCCTTTTCTTTGGCAAAATAGCTCAGAAAATTTTAATTTATTACATGTAGTGAAGGCCCGGTGTGCCGGGCATGGTAACGAACTACGGTTGTTATAACAAATTTTGATTTATCTTTTTAAAAACTGAGTGTGAGCCCACTCCACATTGAAATTCATTATAATATCCCACACAATCCCGTCACCCAGAGCCACGGACCTACTACCCCTAATTCCCCACCATCCAATCAGCCAGAGCCCGGTGTTATGTTTCGGTAGTGGGAGTGCAGGAAAAAAAGGCAATCCAGAGCAGTTGGAATCTATGAGATTGCAGTACCCTGTAACCACCACAACTTGGGCAGCCGTGGAGCGTTCCTAGTTGGTCCAAAGGGCTCGTCACGCCTGAGAAACTAACTACACCTAAAGATAGAAAGAGGAAAGCTATTTGCCCGAGCGATCCCAAAAAAAGAAAGCCCCCAAAATGAATGGCGGTTAGCAAAAGAAATACTGACACAGACAGAAATAGTATGGCAAAACATTGGGGCCAAACTACCTAATTAGAAAAGGATAGGAAGGGCATTATGCAATCCCAAAAAACCTGAAAAGCACCAACTCTACTAATTTCAAAATCACTGGATCCAGACCTACCACCTAAAATTAGTTCTCTGGTGTAACAAAATCAAAAACAGCGCCACTGAAAAAACTGCAAAAAGCAAAAAGTACAAACATCAGTGGTGTATTAAATGGAGGGCAAAAAGCCCCCGGAGGGGACCGAAGGCCCCACGAAGTGCAGGACAAAGCAAAACAAAAAGAAAAAAAATTTCTTATCTTTTTGCGACCGACACGCAGGTACAAAGAAAAACAGGTCAAGGATTGAGACCAGAACAATTGATCCCGGCAACCCTGATGGGAAGGCGAAACTCCTTATATAAGCCGTCAGAACACCTGATTCCCACTCCTCACAATCTTATGGACAGTCAGTACCACTTTTTCCACCAGGGGGCCTCTGCTCAGAACTCATTTCAAGTCCATTCACAACGTTACCCCCCTTGAGGAGGGGTCCGACCCTCACTTGAGCCCAGGTCGGTAGGATGGTTCTTTGATAGCACGGATGAGTCTCCTAGCATGGATGTCCGAAGCAAACACCCAAGAATTGTCTTCCTGACCTAACTCTCCACTAACCAAATACTGGAGTTTCCGTCTAGAAAAAGAGAATTCAAATTTTCTAACCACAAACTCCTATTGCCCTCAACCAGAAAGGGTCGGAGGCAAAGCAGTAGGAACCCTGGCTCAACAAACCTCTTCAGCAAGGATTGTGGACCGTTTTAAAGGATCTTAAATGTCCCGGAAGAAGCAAACGAAAAGAAACAGGTTAAGAATCTCCATGATCTTATAAGGTCCAATGAACTAGGCTTAAATTTAGGAGATGCCCACTCTCTAGGAAATTTTTGAGGACAACCAGACAAGTCCCCCACTTTAAACGAGGCCATCCCGCCTTGCCGGTTGCAACCGCTGGGCCCTCCCTGAGAGAGGGACAACCTCTCCACTACCTGGTCCCAAATCTGTTGCATCGTCCACAACAGAGTCAACACCTGGACAGCAGAAGCCTCCCCTTGTCCTGATGAAAAATCGGGGGTGAAACCGAATTAAGAAAAATGGAGCATCAAAAGTGGCAGGCTGCCCTATTATTAACGCAAACTCAGCCAAAGGCAAAAAGGCCCCCGTCATCCTGATCAGGACAAAAGCATCTTAGAAAGTCCAATGTCGGTTTGTTTCTCAGTTTGACATTGGTCTGAGGATGAACGCCGAGGAGAAAGACAAATTGAACACCAAGTTTAGAACAAAAGGTCCTCCAAAATCTTGAAACAAATGGTTCCTCTGTCAAACAAAATGTTCTCAGGAATGCCGTGTAACGAAAAGTGCGAAGGAACAAAGGCCCAAATAAAAGGGAAGCACTTAGGTAATGGAAAGATGTTCATCTTGGAAAACCTTCACAAATCACCCGATGACGGTCATTTTTGAGAAACAGGGAGGTCGGAATGAAATACTTGGTTGGGTCCATGGTTTTGGGACAGGCAATGGATCAACAAACACTAGAGCGAGAGCAGGCTTGGAGCGAGAGCAAGTCCCGAGGACTGCCACAAATTCCTGACATCACGAGCAAGGTAGGCACCAAAGGACCGACAACCAAGTCTCTGGACCAAAAATTCCGGAGACCGGCCAGGGGTGGAACAATGATCTCAGACATCCCTCCTTTTCACGGTCGGGACAAAAAAAATTTTTCCCCAAAAGGGCAGCGCTGGGCCTTCCTCCGGACACCCCCAGAGCAAGTCTCAAATTGGGGAGATGGCGGAAAGAATACACCCTTTTCAAAAATAACAGAAGGATCAGTAACTCAGGAAGTCCGCAAAGGAAACTCTCGAGGGGATCGCCTTAACATTTTGTGCCAGGAAGAAAGGAAACCACAAAATTAAAACGTGTGAAAAAACAAGGCCCACCTGGCCGTCTGGATTAAGTCGCTTGGAGTTCCAGATAAACCGATTTTATGTCCATAAGGACCACCCCTGAGATTGGCTCCCTCCAGCCAAGTCTCCACTCTCAAAAGCCACTTCATGGCTAATAATCCCGATTACCCACGTAAAAATTCGTTCAGAGAGAAAAATTCGGGAAAAGGCACAAGGTTACTTTTAGAGGTTCTGGATCTCTTTGGCAAAACGGCACCTGCCCCAATTTCGAGGATCAACCTCCACCGAAATGGCAGAGAAAAACAGGCTGCCGTAGAACAGGAGGAGAAGTGAATCTTGCTTAAGTTCCTGAAATCAGAGACTGCCTAGGAGGCCAATTCACCACACAGAACCCTTTTTGGTCCAAATCAGTTAAAGGTTTACAATAACCGAGAAATTACCAATAAATTTACGAAAAAAATTGGCAAAAAACCCAAAAATCTTTGAAAGAGCCTTTAATGAAGTAGGTTGGACCCAATCACAGATGGCCTAAACTTGACCGGGTCCTTTCAATAAAGTGGGGACAAAATGAATCCCAAAAATGAGATCCTTGTACGCCAAAAAGCCTTTGTTCCCTCCATACAGAGAATTTCTCCTCAAAATCTGGATACAGTTCGAAATTTTTTCCAATGAGAGTCCTATCATTGTAAAAAATCAAGATATCATCCAAAAACAATCAGAAATTTATCCCAAATCCTGAAAATGTCATTCTTGAAGGCCCTGGAAGAAGAAAGGAGCTTTGTGAGCCCAAGGGCATCACAACGTACTCAAAAATGCCCTAGGGGTATTAAAGCCGTCTTCCTTCTCCCGTGCTTAACGCAAATAAGGTTTAGCCCCCGGGTCAAGTTGGTAAACCAAGTAGCTTTTTCACCCTGGAAAAAGGTCAGAAATCAAGGGTAACGGATATTGTATTTCACAGTAATATTGTTCAAAGACGATAATCAATACCGGCCTTAAGGAACCATCCTTTTTGGCCCAAAGAAAAACCGGCCCTAAGGGTGAAGAGGTGGTCTGAAGACCCTTCTCCAATGATCCTTGATATAAAACCGCATGCTCATGTTAGGTACAGGGACAAGTTAAAAGGCGACCTTTGGGAATTTTCTACCAGGACTAATTCAATAGCGCATCATAGCTCCTTGGGGAGGCAAAGGATGCAGATTTACTTTCGCTAAAACATCAGAAAAATCAATCAAAAAGTCGGAACTCCTGGCCTGGGGGGAGGCAGAAAAACAGGAGTGTTGGTATTAAACATTGGCGCCCAACTGGTTACGGCACGATTTCCAACCCAACAGGATTAGGACTGTAACCAAGGGAAACCCGTACGATAATGTCGCGATTATACAGACCCCAAATTTGCAGCTCCTGATGATCAGGTTAACCTCATTATCACCTGAGTAGAGAATGAGGTTTTTCTCGCCAAGGGGGTAGAATCGATCCCCCGTAGGGGAATGACTTCCGTGGGGTTTTAAAAGGGGAAAACCCAACGTTTAGCAAATCAAAATCCATCAGGGTTAATAGCTGCTCCCGAATCAACGAAAGCCTGGCAGAAAGAGGACAGAGAGTATCAGAGTAAAGTTAATAAAAATTTTTTGAACATACCAAGCAACTGACGTCAAAAGTCTCCCCCCTTAGGGAGATGAAATGCATAGAGGCATCACCACAGTAGAAACAAAACCCATTGCGCTTTCGAAATCATGACGCTGTGCCCCAGAAACCACCTCTACCACACTGCATGGTTCAGAAGAGGTTCACAAGGCAACATATTCCAGCATATTCTCCGCTCACGCAAGTCTGCAATTTGAATCGCTAATGCATAGAATCATTGGACCAGGGGACGGGAATCCAACATAACTCCTTTACATTATCTGACAGACCCTTCCGAAAAAAGGGCTGCCAAAGCGTCGTCTTCCATTGGTAGGACTGCCCTTGGAATCTCTGACAGTATAATCAGCTCATCAAGCCCTGTTTAAGCCAACAAGGCTTTTTCGCTTGTCAGGACATTAAGGTCATCGTACAATACCCCAAGGCCTTGAAAAAATGCATCAACATCCTAAAACAGGATCCCCAGGTGCAGGGAAAAGCCCAATCCTGAGGTCGCGCGCGGAGAGGTGACAATTTGAACCTGTCGCTGCGTTTTTCCCTTTGGGGCTTAGATTTTAAGGCAAAAAAACAATTTTACATTTTTTTGAAATTCAGAACTTGGCTCGATCCCCCCAAAAAAAATTGGAGGGAATCTAGGTTCCAAACAGGCAACCTGCAAGATAGGTAGCAATACTCGAACCTCAGTGGCAAGCTGTCCCCGGCCAGACAACTGTGCAAACTCCTTGAGAAAAAAAAATCCTCCCCACCAGGGATACGAGGGAAAAAAAAAAAATGCAACAAACAGAAAATTTCTGACAACTCGACAACCTTTTTTCTTTCACAAATTTTTTTCCCCCTTCTGTGAGACCTTACAATTTTCAATTTTTTGGGCCGGTGATACTGTTATGTTTCGGTAGCGAGGAGTGAGGGTAAAAAGGCAATACCCGGCGTTGGAATCTAGAGATTGCATTCCCTGACTAAACCACAAATGAGGCAGCCGTGGAGGTTCCTAGTTGGTCCTAACGCCTGTCACGTGAGAAATAACTACACCTAAAGATGAAAGAGGAAAGCTATCTGCCCCGGGCAGATCCCCAAAGAACATAAGAAAGCCCCAACATGTAATGGCGGTTAGACAAGAAGAAATATGACACAGACAGAAAATTGAGAGCAAAGTTGGGGCCCCAAATCCCTTTAAATAGAAAAGGTAGGAAGGGCACTTACTGCAATCCCAAAAAAACCTAAAAAAAAAAAACCAACTTACTAATTTAAAATCACCTGAGATCAACGGACCTTACCACCAAAATTTTTGTTCTCTGGTTTGTAACAAAATCAAAACAGCAGCCATAAAAAAAACTGGAAAAAGAAAAGTACAAACATCAGTGGCTGTATTAAACTGAGAGGGCAAAACCCCCCGGAGGGGGACCCTGAAGGCCCCACAGAAGTGCAGGACAAAATGCAAAAATCAAAGCACAAAAAAAAAAGAAGAAATGTTTATCTGTTAGCGGGGAGATGCGACACGAACAGGGCCAAAGGAAACAGGTCAAGGATTGGCCCCAGAACAATTGATCCCGGCAACCTGTGGGAAGGCGATCCCTATATAGACCAGTCAGTAACACCGTTCCCACTCCTCACAATCTTCATGGACGTCCAGTCCCAAATCATCCCATCAGCCAGAGCCACCGGTATACCCTTATATCCCAATATCCCACAGCCGAGCACCGACTATACCCCTTATATTCCCAATCATCCCGTCAGCCAGAGCCCCGCTCTACCCCTAATATCCCACTCATCCCTCAGCCAGAGCCACCGGACTTACTACACTAATATCCCACATCTCCTGTGGCCAGAGCCACCGGATATACCCCTAATATCCCCATCATCCCATCACCGAAGCCCCCCGGATATCCCCCTAAATCCCCATCATCCGTCAGCCAGAGCCACCAGACTACTACCCCTAAATATCCCACATCATCCCTCAGCCAGAGTCACCGGGGACTATAATATCCCACATCTCCTGTCAGGCCACCGGACTTACCCCTAATATCTCAAACATCCCATCAGCCAGAGACATGGACTACTCCCCTAAATCCCATCATGCCGTCAACCAGAGCCACCAGATACTACCCCTAATATCCCCATGTCCCGTCACGAGCCACCGGACTACACCCCTAATTCCCAATCATCCCATCAGCCAGAGCCATGGGGATACTCCCCCTAATATCCACATCACCCATCAGCCAGGCCACCGGATACTACCATAATATCCACATCATCCTGTCAGAGCATGGGATACTCCCCTAATACCCCAACATCCCATCAGCCAGAGCCCTGGACTACTCCCCCTAATATCCCACTCATGCCGTAGCCAGAGCCCGGACAACTACCCCTAATATCCCCACATGTCCCGTCAGCCAAAGACCGGACTACTACCCCAATATCCCACATTTCCCGTCAGCCAGAGCCACCGGATATACCCCTAATATCCCACATCACCCGCAGCCAGAGCCACCAACTTACCCTAATATCCCCATATCCCGTCAGCAGGCCACCAGACCTACCCCTTATATCCCACATCCTGTCAGCCGAGCCACGGATACTCCCCTTTTTAATATCCCAATCATCCGTCACAGTGCCCATAACTTCCGTACTGGGGATCCCTTAAGAGGGCCTGGACAGAACCAAAGCGTGGAGGATTTGCCCTATTCCTACAATGATACCTTTAATAGGCCTGGTGAAAAACGGCGCAGAGTGGATTTTCCCTCACTCCGTACGGGAGATCCCTTTAAGCTGGGATCACACATGCGAGGAATACTGCCGAGTTCGAGTTTTAACTGGCACTGTGCCGGCCTCGGGGCGGAGCGAGCGGCTCCATGTATTGCTATGCGGCCGCATGCTCCGCTCCGAGTCGGCGGCAGGCCGTTTTAACGGAGACTCGGCCCGTATTCCTGCATGTGTGATCTCGGCCTTAAGGGAATCTGTCACCCATTTTAGCCATTCTCTAAAAGTATGGTTGATAGTGGTCCCATAAGCAAGTTATGGGGGTATCATAAACCTGATCCCCGTTTTGACAGCAAAATCCTTATAAAGTTCGTATTTTTTCTAGGGTGGCGTTTTCTATGTCCCCCCCCCCCCCCCCGCTCCTCGCATCAATTGAGTAGGGCCGTTGGAATCCCACGACGGCGTTCGGCTTCCCGCAATTGGCATTTCAAATTCGGGCAACAGTGGGAAAGATAAATCGTACGGCTGCGCTACTCTTTCCTTGCCCCGGAAATGTGTTGCCTTGGACGACTTCGGGGGCAGGAAAATAGGCTGCCATGCGCCGTAACGATTCTAAGCTTTGCCATGTTGGGCAAAGAACACTGGCTGCGCCGGGCCGAATTTGAAATGCGCAATTGCGGGGAAGCTGAACACCGTCTGTGGGATTCACAGGGCCTACGGCAAGTGAGCGAGGAGGGGGGGGGGGGGGGAGGACATAGAAAACGCCGCCCCGGAATGACTGCCCTGATTGACAGCGAAAAAATACGAAATTTACTAAGGTATTTTGCTATCAATCGGGGTTCAGGATATTGTACCTCCAATAGTTGCTTATGGGACGCCTATTCAGCCTGTCTTTAGATGATTATGGTAAAATGGGGCGACAGATTTCCCGAAGTGTGCCTATGGGTGGTGTGTGTGATGGGGTTTGGGCCGGGAAGGGGTGATTCATTTCTGTCATGTGCTCTCTGCTTCTGTCTGGGGGGCAGACAATGGTTGGGGCTTTATGTTCCCAGGGATGCGATTTACCCCCACCTGGTCGTGTCAGCTGAGTTGTTGTCGTGGAGTGAGAAAACTGTTGCTATAGCAGCCAATCACAGCTCAGCTTCTATCCAACAGCTCTGGTGAAATGAAAGATGCTTAGGGATTGGTCGCAAGGAAAACTGTTGCTCATAGAACCAATCACAGTCAGCTTCTTTTAAACAGCTCTGGTTAAATGTAAGATGCGCGTGATTGGTGGTGATACACACAAACACACATTCAATTTTATGTATATAGTTATTTCTTTGCATATCCATTTAATTATATTTATTATGAATATGTATTATTTTTATGACCACCTTTATAGATTATATATATTAATAGATGTGCACTATAATACACCTGGAGATATACTTTTTCATTAATATATATTGTTTTTTTTCTTTGGCTGTATGGTGTAAATAGAATTCTGTCTTTTTTTAGATAATTTTCTTAGTATACATTTTGGTATTCTTTTCCTATAGGTATATATTATTTGGGTGGTGGATGGTCTATGTTGTGAATACTCTGAGGCGGACTTCTGAGCTGGGGCTCCCTCGGTGGTGCTGAGGGTAATGAACTGATTGCTGAATGGCCTTCAGCTGGCTCTTTGTGGTCTGATATAAGTGACCTGAGCTCCCTTCACCCTTGCCGGTAATAAATTGTTCTTCCTGGTCTTGTTGGAGCTCAGCTTGCATTCTGCTCTCATTCAGATAAGTGATTTGCTTTTTTCTCCTCTGGTTGGATTTCTTGCTTGTTTGCTGCTTAGCAGTTAGACTCCAGCTGGTCCCTTTTGGGGTCTGGCGCTTGCAATTGTGCTCTGTTTGTGTTTGCACTTTTGCTCTGTTCCTATGTCACTTTTTATTTGCTGAATTGCTGTGTGTTACACAGAGATTGATTTAGGTGGTTAGAGATCGTGTGATCTCAGGTTTTTGTTAATCAGAAGCGTTAGTATTTTGTCAGGGTTTTTTTGGGTTGCAGTCAGATTTCTTTCCTATACTTTTCTATCTAGACAGTATTGGGCCCAGCGTTTTTGCTCATTCTATTTTTCTGTCTGTGTTCGTATTTTCTTTGGTCCAACCGCCATAACATGTTTGGGGGCTTCCTATTTCTTTGGGGATTCTGCTCCGGGGCAGATAGATTCATCTTTCTGCCTTTAGGTGTAGCTATCTCTTCGGCTGTGACGAGGCGTCTAGGATACCATAGGTACGCTCCCGGCTACTTTAGTGTGGCGGTTAGTTCAGGGTCTGCAATCCAATAGTTTCCAGCCTCTCTGGTGTATTGCTTCTTGGCTATTTTTTTGCAATTTTCCTCAGCTACCGAAAATAACAGGTCTAGCAGCGTCATTTGTTCCTCTTACTAGGATGTCTAACTCTCAAACCTTAAGTAAGGAGTCCACTAAACACATTGGAGCCAATTAATCAAAGTAATTTTACAGAATTTTTTGCACATTTCTCCCAGTTCTGCCAAAACGAGGACAGGGGCGCAAGCAGGGGTGTGATGCCACCGCTTGTCTAATTCATAAGGAGCTGGGTCCATTTGAGACTTCTCTGTTATTTTGTATCCTCGGTACACCCTCATTTTGGTTCTTTCTCATCCTCCGAACAGGATTCTCCAGAGGCCATAGAAAATTGAGGAAGGCCACAGGGAGACAGACCTCTTCTGCTAATAGGAGACATGCAGATGGGCCAAGTTTTAATGTTGGGGCAGGGTGTAGGTATCTACGTTAAAATGTCACAGTTGGGACCTTGGTCATAAGTCCATAAGAAGTTACTAAGGTCTTTAACGGGGTTGTCTGGCCTTTGGGCTCAAGTCTGCAGTCACTCTATGACTGTAGACTTGTGAATCTCACAGCACATGCACGGTGAGGATTCTCCGATGTGGGGAGCAGACATGTGCCACAAGCAGGGGCGTATCTAGGGGGGGACAGCGGGGCACGTGCCCCGGGCGCATCCGTCAGGGGGGCGCAGTCGGGCCGCCTAATGCGGCGGTCCGCGTGTCTCCCCTCGGGCTTGCGTTCTGCCACCCCGGCCTGGGATTCGGCGGTTCCCTGTGCGGCTGTCAAACCTGACGCCGGCGCAGAGAAGCTGCTGCGTGCGGCTCCCAGGGACAATTGAAATGGCGTCTATACAGATGCCAGTACATTGAAGCTTGACCCTGTGTCAGAGCGACGCCAGCGCGTGATCAGGTCATGTGATCACGCTGCTGACGTCACTCGCCAGCAGCGCCAGAAGGGTGAAGACAGGTGGTGAGTGTGCTCCACTATGGAGCTGAAGAAACCACAGAAGATTAATGGGAGACATATGTGTGAATGTGGTGTATGGGGGGGATTCAGAGTGGGGATGGGGGTTCTTTTATGTGTGGGGGGATTTGGAGTGGCGATGGGGGGTTATTTTATGTGTGGGGGGATTCGGAGTGGCGATGGGGGGTTATTTTATTGCATGGGGGGGATTTGGAGTGGGGATGGGGGGTTATTTTATGCGGGGGGATTTGGAGTGGGGATAGGGTTATTATGTGTGGGGGGATTTGGAGTGGGGATGGGGTTATTTTATGTGTGGGGGTTTGGAAGTGGGGATGGGGGATACATTATGTGTGGGGGGATTTGGAGTGGGGTTTGGGGGGTACTTAATGTGTGTGTGGGGGTTTGGAGTGGGGATGGGGATTATTTTATAAGTGGGGGGGATTTGGAAGTGGCGATGGGGTTATTTATGTGTGGGGGGATTTGGAGTGGGGATGGGGGGTTATTTATGTGTGGGGGATTTTGAGTGGCGATGGGGGGTTATTTTATTTGTGGGGGATTTGGAGTGGGGATGGGGGGTTATTTTATGTGTGGGGGATTTGGAGTGGGATGGGGGGGTACTTAATGTGTGTGGGGGGATTTGGAGTGAGGATGGGGGGTACTTAATGTGTGTGGGGGGATTTTGGAGTGAGGATGGGGGTACTTAATTGTGTGAGGGGATTTGGAGTGGAGATAGGGGGTACTTAATGTGTGTGAGGGGATTTGGGTGGGGATAGGGGGTACTTAATGTGTGTGAGGGGATTTGAAGTGGGGATGGGGGGTCTTAATGTGTGTGGGGGGATTTGGAGTGAGGATGGGGGTACTTATGTGTGTGGGGGATTTGGAGTGAGGATGGGGTACTTAATGTGTGTGGGGGATTTGGAGTGGGGGATGGGGGGTACATTAATTGTGTGTGAGGGGATTTGGAGTGGGGATGAGGGGTACTTAATGTGTGTGGGGGGATTTGGAGTGGGGGATGGGGGTACTTAAGTGTTGGGGGATTTGGAGTGGGGTGGGGGACTTAAAAGTGCGTAGGGGATTTGGGTGGGGATGGGGGGGGGTTTCTTAAGTGCATGGGGATTTGGGGTGGGGATGTGGGTACTTAATTGGTGGGGGATTTGGGTGGGGATGGGGGTCTTAATGTGTGTGGGGGATTTGGAGGGGGATGGGGTTTTTTACCCCTTCAGACCCAGCTTTTTGACCTAAATGACCTGGCCTTTTTTGCATTTGACCGTGTCCCTTTATGGGTAATAATCAGGAACGCTTCAAGGTTTGCGATTTGAGATGTTTTTTCTGACTATTGGGTTCAGTTAGTGGTAAATTTTAGGTCGATAATTTTTGCTTTTTATTTGTGAAAAAAATGGAACTTTGGCCAAAAATTTTGAAAATTTCGCAACTTTCAATATTTTGAATTTTTATTCTGTTAAACCGAGGTTATGTGGCACAAAATAGTTAATAAATAACATTTCCCACATGTCTACTTTACATCAGCACAATTTTGGGAACAAATTTTTTTTGTTAGGAAGTTATAAGGGTTAAAAGTTGACCCAACGATTTCTCATTTTTCAGCAAAATTTACAAAACCCTTTTTTTTAGGGCCACCTCACATTTGAAATCACTTTGGGGGTCTAAAATTTGGGGAAAATACCCAAAAGTGCCCTTATAAAAAACGCACCCTCGCTACTCAAACTTATTCAAGATTATTAAACCCTTCAGGTGCTTACAGGAACTAAAGCAACGTGGAAGGAAAAAAAATGGGACATTTTAATTTTTCCAACAAAAATTTTTCTTTTGCATCAATTTTTTCATTTTTGGGCATGGGCAACAGGATTAAAATGGACCCTAAAATTTGTTGGGCTTTTTCCTGAGTCAAGACACCTCATTGTGGTCATAAACACTGTTTGGCGCAGGGGGTCGAAGGGAAGGAGCGCCATTGACTTTTGAATGGAAAAATAGCTGAATATTTAGCGGTTGCTGTCGCTTTGGAGAGTCCTGTGTGCCTAAACATTGGAGTCCCCACAATTTACCCCTTTTGGAAACTGACCCCTAAGGGGAACTTTCTAAATACACAGTGAGCCTTTGAACCCCCAGTGCTTACAGTTTATTAAAGCAGAGCCGTGGAAAAAAAATCATTTTTTTTTCCTCAAAAAATGTTATTTAGCCCACTATTTTTCCCCTGTGCTTTTGGAGAGTTGTGTGCCTAAAATTGGAGCTCCCCCACAAGTGACCCCATTTTGGAAAACTAGACCCCTAAGGAACTTTTCTAGATTACACGTGAGCACTTTGAAAACCCCAGGTCCTTCACAAATTGTCCGTTAAAAAAAGAAATCTTTTTTTTTTTCACCAAATTCTTTTGCCTCAGTTTTTTAATTTTCACATGGGCAACAGTATAAATTGGATCCTAAAATTTGTTGGGAAATTTCTCCTGAGTACCCGATCCTATATGTGGTCATAAATCCTGTTTGGGCGCACGACTGGGCCCAGAAGGGAAGGAGCGCCATTTGATTTTTGAATGGAAAATTGGCTCCAATCCTTAGCGGACAATGCCGCCTTTTGAGAGCCCCGTGTGCCTAAACGTGTAAAAAAACAACATGTGACCCATTTTGGAAACTAGACCCCCCAAGGGCTTACTGAGAGTAGTGGCACTTTGAACCCCCAATGCTTACAGGAGTTTATAAACGCGAGCTTGAAATAATAAAATATTTTTGTTTTCAAAATTCATTTTTAGCCCACTATTTTTTATTTTCCCAAGGGGTAAAGGATAAATTGGACCCAAAAGTTGTTGTCCATTTTTCCTGAGTACGTGGTGTCCCATTTGGGGGGGGGGCTCTGTTGGGGCAGGCGGGCTCAGAAGGAAGGAGCCCATTTGATTTTTGAATGGAAAATTGCTCCATCGTTAGCGGACACATGTATGTTTGGAGGCCCCTGATGCCTAACTTTGGACTCCTCACAAGCCCCTAAGGCTTTCTAGATACACAGTGAGCCTTTGAACCCCCAGGTGCTTCACAGAAGTTTATAACGCGAGCGTGAAAATAAAAATCTTTTTTTTCCTCAAAAAATGATTATTTACCCACTATTTTTTATTTTCACAATGGACGGAGAAATTGGACCCAAAAGTTGTTGTCCAATTTGTCCTAAGTCGTAGTACCTCATGTGGGGGGGAACCACTTTTTTTTTTGGGCACACGCAGGGCTCGGAAGGGATTAGTGGGCGCTTTGAAATGCCGTCTTGATGGGAATGGTTTTTGCGGGGCGGGCGGCCCCTGATGTGCCTAAACAGTAGAAACCCCCACGGCCATTTTTGTAAACGACCCTCAAGGAAACTTATCTAGATGTTTGGTGGCACCTTGAACCCCCACGTGCTTCACAGAAGTTTGTAATGCAGAGCCGTGAAAAAAAAAAACATTTTTTTCCTCAAAAAATGATTTTTTAACCAGCAATTTTTTATTTTCAAAGGGTAAAGGAGAAATTGGACCACAAAAGTTGTTTTTACGTTTGTCCTGAGACATGGTACCCATTGTGGGGGGGAACCCACTGTTTTGGCGATGGGGAGCAGAAGGGGGAAAACCATTTTGGAATGCGACTTGAGGAATGTTCTGCGGGCGTCATTTTGGGTTTTTACGGCCCTGTGTGTAAACAGTAGAAACCCCACACAAGTGACCCTTTTTGGAAACTGCCCCCCCAAGGAGCTTATCTATATGGAGTGGACTTTGAACCCCAAGGGCTACACAGAAGTTTTTAACGCCGGGGATGAAAAAAAAAAAAAATCTATTTTTTACACAAACATGATCTTTTAGTCCCAATTTTTTTATTTTCCCAAAGGGTAACGGAGAAATTAGGCCTCAAAAGTTGTTGTCCAATTTGCCTGAGTAGCTGATATCCCTATGTGGGAGAAAAACTGTATGGGCACACTTCGGGGTCGGAAGGGAAGAGTGCGTTTTGAAATGCCGACTTATGGAATGGTTGGGGTTTTATGTTACGTTTGCGAGCCATGATGGCCTAAACAGTAAAAACCCCCCCAAGTGACCCATTGGAAACTAGATCCCCAGGAACTCCTTGAGTGTGGGGTAAGCCTTTGAATCTCCAGTTCTTACAGAGTTTTAAAGCAAAGCCGTGAAAATTAAAAAATCTTTTTTTTTCCACAAAAATAACTTTTTTAGTCCCCAATTTTTTTTTTCAAACGTAAAGGAGAAATTTTAGACCCCCAAAGTTGTTGTGCAATTTTTCCCGAGTACGCTAATACCCCATTTGGGGGGTAAACCATGTTTGGGCACACGCGGGGTTTGGAATAAAGGGAGCACTGTTTGCTTTTTGACGCAAAATTTGCGGAATCAATGGGGCCCTGTCGCGTTTGGAGCCCCTGATGGGTTAAATAGTGGAAACCCCTCAATTCTAACTCCAACCCAACCCCAAACCCTAACCCCTACCACCCCTAACCCTAATACAAACCCTAACCATAACCCTAACCCCAACACACCATAACCCTAATCCCAACTCCTAAACATAAACCTAACCACAAGCCTAAACCCTAATCCCAACCCTAACCCCAAAACCCCCTAACATTTCCAACTCTAACCACAAACCTAACCCTAACCCCAAAACCCTAACCCTTTTAAAAACCCTTACCCAGTTTCTAACCAAAACCCTAGTTCTAAACCCTAATCTTAGGTGGGTTCATAATTGGTTTTAGCAGCCCGTTCAACAGTAGCGTTGGGGTGGTAACGGTATAGAAACACGTCGTGTTTGCTTACCGTAGTGCAGAGGAATCAGCGATGATTCATCTGTGCTGCGGGGGGGACGTGAGCCTGAGCAAGGCTCCGCCTGAATGCGCCGTTGCGAACGATGCCGCTTCCGGATGCGTTGCGATGCGCACACAAATGGGGTGAATGCGGTTAACGGATGGTTCCCGCGGGAAACGCAGTCCATCTAACGGACGCCATAATGCAATTGACCCAGCCTAACCTAACCGAGGCCTGGCCAACGTTGGGATTCACTTGGGATTTTTCTAAAATCCGCAGGTAAAATTCCTGGTTTTACCTGCGTATTTAGCGCCGATTTACTAGGTTTTGGTGCGGTTTTTCCCTGGGTTTTACCCTTATGGAATAGGTGTAAAATCGCGTGGAATCCGCACAAAAGAATTGACATGCTGCGGATTTAAAACCGCGCAAATCGCGCTGAAAAATCTGGCATTTGCACGCGTTTTTTTTTTCCTTTATTTGATTGTACTGTACTGGTTTCTGGATCGCTGTGGTCGCAGGCAAAATCCGCTGCAGATCCACAGCAAAATCCGCAGCAAAATCCGCTGTGTCCGCACAAGATCCGTGCGATCCGCAGCCAAAATCCGCTGTTCCGCAGCAAAATTGTGGGTCCGCAGAAAATCCGCAAGGGTGGAGCCTAATAGGAAAAAAAAAAAATCTTTTATTTTATTATTTGACCCTACCTATGAAGGGGGGGGGTTCACTTAATTTTTTTTTTTTTGATCACGTGACGTTTATACAGTGATCAAAATAAATTTCTGGGACCTCAGGGCGCCTGGCATGCGCCGGCCGGGGGCGCACTGGCATGCGCCCGCCATTTTCCAATATGGCGGCGCCCATGAAAAATCCCGGCAGCCCCGGGAGGATCCAGGGGACATCGGTGGACGGGAGGTGGTATGGGGATGGAAGGGGGGGGGGAATGGAAGGTGGGGGCAGCGGGAGGCCAGGACGAGGGGAGTGTTAGTGCGGCGGTGACGATCGCTGCCATGAAAAACGGTGGGGGGCCCGTCACCGCCGTGAATGGTGTGGGGGGGGGGGGGGGCGGTCTCAGTCTCCAGCCATGGAGTGCTTATTGCAGCATCGGCCATGGTGGATTGTAATATTTCCCAATTTCATTGGTGAAATATTAAGATTGCTTGATTGGCTGTTTAAAATTGAAACAGCCAATAGAGCGTCGTGGCCACGGGGGGGTTAAGCCAAACCCCCCCCGTGGTTGAAGCACAAAGGGTTTGTGCCTGGGGTCGGGTGACCTTTCAGTGACCCCCCGGTCACCCGGCCCGCAGGAACGGATCCTTTCATGACGCCACATAGGCGTCATGGGTCGGTTGGCACTGCTTTCATGCCTAGTGGGTACAGGTCGGGAAGGGGTAAATGTTGCGTAGGGGTTTGGGTGGGGTGGGGGGTACTTAAGTGCGTGGTGGATTTGGAGTGGGGATGGGGGGGTACTTAATGTGCGTGGGGGATTTGGAGTGGGGATGGGGGATTTTATGTGTGGGGGGATTTGAGGGTACTGAAAAGTATGTATGAGGGATGTATGAGGAAACAGTTTTGGGGATGGTTGCGCGTATGGGGAGCGGCGGGTGAATGTATTGGACACGTATGGGGGTGAGGGTGATGGGATGTGTGCAGACAAATAGGGGATGAGGGTGTGGGATGGTGCAGACACAGTATATGGGTGGGGGGGTATGTGGACAGCTGTATGGGTGGGGGGTAAATATTGAGGAGCAGTATGCTGACGGGGGGATGTGGAGGGAGACAGTGTGAGGAGGGGGGGAATAGTGTGAGGCGACAGTTATTGAATATTTTTTTTTGGGGGCTTTTAAATGACTCTTCTGTCTTTAAGGCACGTGTGGAGAGTTGGTGCAGAGGCGGAGAAGATGGAGGTCTGCGAGACGGTGTGGTTTGAAAAAAACTCATCTGGGGTCTGGACAAGATGAAAAAAAGGAGAACAACTCCAGAGACAGCGTCTCTTAAGGTACTGGATGTAAATTTTTATTTTGATAGATTATTTTTATTTGTTGCATTAAAGGGGTTCTCAGGTCTGTGTCCATAGAATGTCTGCAGCTGCAAACCGGACAACCCCCTTTAACCTTTAATGTCCTAACATAAATAAAAACATGAGATTTTCAATTTCGATTTCCGTGGCTCTGCACGCTGTTAGGATTCTCTCTGCCGGTTTTTTTACATACAACGGTTAATGTGATAGACATGTGGGCCTCACTCAATGAAAAAATGAACGGGCGAGGCCGGCAGTCTAGCGGTGTGGCCAGAAGTAATAAATCACATGCTTGTGCTGACATGGGTGTACTCTTGCCACCGGTTAAGGGGAATCTAAAAAGTGTGCAGTGTTCTTGTGAGAATGAAGAAGCTGCAATGTAGGATTAGCTCTGCAGGTTCCAGCGTAACTGGACCTTCAATCTGCCTTTTCATATTTGGTCCTGTGCATCGAGCTTCTCCTCCTGTTCTCTCAGTTTTCACTGAACATGAGGCATTGGGAGAGCAGCTCGTGGGTAATGACTAAGGTGCAAATCGCATGTGGCGGGGGGGGGGGGGCGCCGAAAAAATTCTTGCCCGGGTGCCTAAAGCTAGATACCCTTGACCACAAGTGTGCTTTTCAGAAAGCAGCCACATTCCAACTAGACGCGTCCAACCTCTTTCTCATTGCCCTGAGTGGGGTGATGTCTAGTCGCATGTGACCGCTTGTACGGAAATTGAATTACAGTCAAGAGCCCCAGGTAGGGAATCCTTCTAATGCGGTAAAAGTGCCCTGTTCCAGCAATCAGTGGGGTAAACTGTCGTTCCCGTGTTCCTTACATCCCTTTAAGGCGAGGGTGCAACTAAGTGGAGCAGAGGGTTCCAGAGCACTGGGTCCTGGAGTTGGGCCAAAAGATCCTAATAGTTGTGCCCTTGTTGGATATTTTGCATTGTGGCCCATGAGTTCAAGTTACACCAGGCTTTTGGCCCGCAATTATAATTAATAATAATCTTTTTTTTATTACGCTAAATATTCCGCGGCTTTAAGTTTCCACTTTTGTGTTTCCCGATGGGGTCACAATCTAGATTCCCTATCTGTATGTTTTTTTTTTTTTGGAGTGTGGGAGGAAACGGAGTACCGGAGGAACCCCGCAAAACGGGGAGAACATACAAAATCCTTATAAAAAAGATTTAATTTTTCCATTAACCCAGAAGAATTTTTTTTTTAAAGGTCCTGGTGCAAAAAGAAGACACCAAAATTGATTATCATTTGCTTTTTTGGTGTCACTTTTTTTTTATCTTGGGTACTTCCCAAATCCTCAAATGGCCGGCTTCAGAACTTTGCGCAAAATCAAAAAGGCTTTTTATTTTTGGTTGGAGTCTTCTTTTGGATTTTGTGCAAAATGTCTCATGTTCTTTAAAAAAACAAAAAAAAAAAAAAAAGTTGTGTAAAATGTCAATAAAAAAGTATAAAAGGCACAAATGAATAACAGGCAAAGAGGAAAAAAAAAAAAAAAATTAAAAAAAAGGCGAAATGCATGATTCCGGCCCCGTGGTCGGCGCCGTTTATCCTGTCGGTTTATCACCAGGTTATCTGTTAATCGTATAGGCGCCAACTGACCTGTCTGTAGGTACTGTGCACAACCTGTGACGGGGCCCTTTAGGAGCAGAGGGAAGCCACAAAGGAAAAGAAACTTAAAAAAAGTGATTAAAAAGCCGGTTGTGTAAGTGAGAGGATCTAAATGAAAAGTTAGTGTTTGATTCTTCAAATATTTCTGCGACTCTCTAGGAAAACAAGTTCAAAAAAAAAAGTGTCACTTCATTGGGCAGCTGTTGGGGTGAAGGAGAAAAAGAGGAAGATGAATTTGAGGAATAGGAGTCATTAACCCCCGGACACAATCTGGTCTGTTTTCCCTTTATGCTTTGTCGGGATGAGATACTTTATTCATAGTCGGGATCGGAGCGAACGTCAATCCTTGCTGCTTAACCCCTTAGATGTTGTGTCAATTGCAGCCGCGGCAGCTGAAGGGTTTGGTGGAATAATTGTCGCCCTTGTGCAATCACAGGATGTTTGACGGTTGCGCCGGGGGCCTAAGGGCTCTCAGGCCCGCAATCAGCAGGCCCCCATTAAGCTCTGCCAGTTTTTTTGCAGTGGGGTCCGATTCATCAAAAGTTTTACGGCTTGAAAATCTTCAAAAAGTCACTGATTTTAGAGGCCGGAAAAGATGCGCTTTTGGCCCCATGCCATTTTATCAGGATCGTAAGGTGGCGGAATGTGGGGGGGGGGGTAAACGGCCTTCATTGTGGACAATCTAACCCAAGGACGGGATAGGAATCATGCAAGATGAACCCTCATCTGATTATGAGAGGAAAGCGCTGTGCTCCTGTTGTGTGGATATAATATGTAAAAGTTATTAACCCCTTCCGACCAAGCCATTTTGTGGTTAAAAGACCAGGCCAATTTTGGGTTGTGCACACGTTGCGGATTCTCTGCGGATTTTCCGCTGCAGAATTGAAGTGAGTACAGTAGCATTGGATTCAATGGTAAACAAAAAAAAGTGACTGTGCGGTTTTTTCCGCAGAATTGGGTGTGGATTTAAATCCGCAGCTGTCCTTCTTTTGGCGTTCCGCGCGGTGTCAGACCTGCTTAAATAGAAATCCGCAGGTCTGAAACGTGGGGAAATCCGCACAAAAAACCGCGGCAAATCCCATTAAATCAGAGTAAATCCGCAGGTAAAACCCAGGTCATTTTACCTGCGGATTTACCAAATCTGCGCGGATAATTCCTCGCACAATCGCACCGTCTGCATTTGCCTTCAATTTGACCACGTTCTTTATGTGCTTATAATCTGGAACGCTTCAACGGATCTTGGCGATTCTGAGAATGTTTTCTCGTGGCATACTATACTTCATGATAGTGGTAAATTTTCTTCAATATAACTTGCTTTTATTTTTGAAAAAAAAAAAATATGGCAAAAATTTTGAAAATTTGCAATTTCAATTTTTTAATTTTTATGCCATTAAATCAGAGAGATATTCACAAAATTAATTAATAAATAAATTTCCACAGTTATTTCATCAGCACAATTTTGGCCAAATTTTTTTTTTTGTTGGAAAGTTCTAAGTGTTAAAGTGACCAGCATTTCCATTTTTCCCAAAATTTCAAAACCTTTTTTTTAGGGGCACCTCACTTTTGAAGGAATTTGAGGGGTCAATATGACAGAAAATACCCAAAAGTGACCCATTCAAAAACTGCACCTCAAGGTGTTCAACCACATTCAGAAGTTTTTAACCCTTTGGTACTTCACAAGAATTGAAGCAATGGGAAAGAAAAAACACGGTTTTGGTAAGAACTTACCTGTAAAATCCTTTTCAGCGAAGGAGGAAGAGAGAACAGTATTCTTAGGATGGGGGGGGCGGAAAGCCCCAGATCAGGGTTACCTCGATCAAAGAGTGTGATGGCTGGCCCTCCACTCGGGTCCTCCTACTCAGCTCAGTCGTACCAAAGCTTTTAGGAAAAGAGCCAAGATCACCGCGGAGCAACATAACCCCTTTTTGAAGGAACTTCGGAGAAAAAAACCCAAGGATACGGTTATGCATGCAAAGAAAGCCAAAAACCACAGAGTTCCAGGTACTACTCCGGAACCGCTACTGCGATGAGTGGCGATGTGGAACAGGCTTAGCGCGTGACCTAGCCCAGATAATCGCTATCAGATAAGGGTCGCGCTGCATCTGAAAACATCAACACACTTCTGCCTTGGGAGGGTGCTGTGTCTTCTTCCTTCCTTCGCTGAAAAGGATTTTACAGGTAAGTTCTTACCAAATCCGTGTTTCAGCTGCGTGGAAGGAGAGGCCACAGTATTCATTAATGATGGACGTCCCAAACAGTTCAAAAATAAGGGTGGGGAAAAACCAACAAAAGGCGAAACCCAACAAAACCCTTTAAAAAAAAAAGCGCAACCAGGCTAAACACAAGTTCATTAGAAACTTTAAACTAAGCCGCCGAGGACCCTAGTCCGAGGGCTGCATTGCGGAAGCACTGACGTCCACTTTATAAAAATTTTTTGTAAAAGTGGTGGAAGAGGCAAGTTGCCGCCCCCGGGGAGCTGCCTGCCGAACACCTTGGTGAAAAGCCCGATGAAGCCACGCCCTCGTGGAATGGGCTTGAATCTTAATCGGGCAAGATTCACCCTGAAGCGGTAAGCTTCCAATAAGTGACGAATCCAAGAGCTATAGAATCCTTGGAAGCTCGTTGACCCGCCGACGACGACGGAACACAAATAGGGAGGTCTCTTACGAAAACCCCTTTAGTAATAGATAGATAAAACTTCAGGCCCCCACTAAATCCAAAGTTTTAAAGCTCGCTCTTTCACTTCTTCGGATCCGGCAGAATGAAAGGCAACACAATCCTGGTTGAATGAAATTGTGCACCACTTTAGGCAAAAAATCCCCGAGTGCGAAAGCCTACCGATCCGGAAAAAACTCCAGAAAAGGAAGGCGGAACAAGAAAGAGCTGCCAACTCGAAACTCTCCTCAAGGAAGTGACTGCAACAAGAAAAGCCACCTTCAAGAAAGTAAAAGAAAGGTAGCAGAAACCATAGGCTCAAAAGGTTTATGCTGAAGAGCCTCCAAAACAAGGTTGAGCCGCCAAGGAGACACGGGAGCCTTCCCGGGGGAACTTACGAAATTACCTCGGAAAAAAAGGAGGCCGTCTTTTTGAAGCAATGGTTTCCGGAAATTAAGGGGCAGAGAGAATCTGACCTTTCGGGTGCACTGCCAAACCCTTGTCTAGCCATGTGCAGAAAAAGCCAACAGGTTGGGAAGGGAAAAATTTTTTCCCGGGTTTCGAGAAGACCCAAACACCCGAAAAGAAGGTTTCCCAAATTTTGTGGTAAATCCTAGTAGTAGCGGTTCTTGCAGCCGAAGGGTAGCAATGCCTCGGTTGAGAAACCTCTTGGGTCAAGATTTCGTTCTCAAGAGCCCGCCGTCAAACGCAGGGCTCAAGTCCGGATGACAAACGGGCCCTGAGTCAACAAGCCGGTTGAAGAGGAGTGGAAAAGGAGGTGCGCCAACAGCGACTTATTGTCGAGAACCAAAACCCTTCTTGGCCGTCGGAGCTATCAAAATGCTGGAATTCTTCTGTTATCCGAGCAGTATGGGAGTTAAGGTATCGGCGGGGAATACTGATCAGCTCGAACTGATCCCCTGAGCCCTAGAGATCCACCGCCACAGCCTTCGGGTCCTTGCACCTGGCATGAACGTCGGAAAAACTTGGCATTGGACCTGGATGCCATCAATCCCTTGTGGGGTTCCCCAGCGAGGCAAGGAGTGCAAAAACTTCCGGGGGAGACTCCATTCCCCGGGTCCATCTTCTGCGACGAGAAAGCCCGCTGTAATATTCTGAACCCTGGAATGTGAATCGCCGAAATGGTGGTACACTGGCCTCTGCCAAATCAAATTCGGGAACCTTACCATGGTCTGGAACTCCTTGTCCCACCTTGGTGATTGATATACGCGCAGCCGTCGCATTACTGTCTGCACTCGGCGGCAGACCGTCAAAGGGACCGTCCAATTTTGGGGAGGGCAAGGAAAAATGCCTCAATTCCAGGATGTTGATCGGAAGAACGACTTTCCGAGAAACCCCCGAATCCAGAGATTGTTCCAAAACACCCCCCAGCCCGTGGTGGCATCGGTGGTTAGGACTGACCACTTCGGAGGGGGAAAGACTTCCCCAGGGAGAAGCCCGGAGTAACCACCATTCTGAGAAATCCCGCCCGCGGAGAAATGGTGAACTGCAATCAGCGATTGGATGGTTCCTGACTCAAGATGAACCTTTGGAGGTCCTGGAATGGAATGGGCAAAAGGAATTGCCTCCCATGGACGCCACCATCAGTCCCAGGAAAGCATCACTTCGAAGGGACATTGCCGTTGAGGATTTATAATCTGTACATGTGAAGAAGACATGACTGTTTGTTGGTGGTAGGGAAAATACCGACCGAAACGTGTCGAAGCATTCCCAAAAGAGGTTGTTCGTGGTTCCGGGAGACTTCTCCAATTCCAGCCAACCGAAGTCCTTCAGAAATGAAGAGACAAATCCCGAGCCGTCAGCCTCCTCCTCCGAGGAAGCCACGATCAAAAGTGTCCAGATAAGGGGAATCGTAATCCCTGTCTTCGAAGGTTGCCATGAGGGGGCCGAATTTTTGTAAAGACCCTTGGCGTGAGGCCTAAAGCGAACGGAGAGCCACGAACTGGTAATGTTCGACCTATGGCAAATCGAAGAAAGCGCTGATGAGCCTTTCCGATGGGAATATGCAAATAGGCGTCGCGAATGTCGATTGACACCAGAAAATCGTTTGTGACGAGCTGCCACAACGGAGGAAGGGACTCCTGCGAAATTTCCCCGGGGATGGACATCGGTTTAATCGCTTGAGTCCGAATCGGGCGAAATTTGTTTCCTTTTTGGGAACTATAAAAAGGTTGGAATAAAAACCTTTCCTCGGTCCTCTGACGGAACCGGGTATACTACACCCTTTTGAGCAAAGGGTCGACCTCTCGCTGTAGGGAAAAACAAGCTGGGTTCGCGGACCGAGACTGAAAAAAAAAATTTGGGGGTCGAGAAGCAAACTCTATGAAATAGCTGCCGAACTATCCGCGTTGCCAGGAATCTGGAAAGCGAGCCATCCAAGTCGCCTTGAAAAGAAGAGGCGACCCCCACTCGGAATCCTCGAGGGACCCCTGGCGTCCCATTCGGACTTTCGGGTTTTGTCAAGTTCCCGCTTGTCCTGGCGGAAACTCTGTTCCGGGAGTCGAGTTTTTGAGGGATTTTTTCCTGGAAGGAAGGAGACCCGATCCCCACGAGGAGTGACTAGATCGTTCGGCCCCGAAGGACCGCCGACCACTATAGAACCAGGCTTACTGGAAACCCCAGGCCATGGCCTCGCGTGGTAAGCTGATTCCTTCGCCTTGCTTGGAAAAATAGCTCTGTGAGGTCGGATCCAAAAAGATGGCCACCCTTGTAAGGTAAGGCCAACAACCCTTGTTTGGAAAACTGCGTCCCCGGGGCCCCCTGTCTGAGCCAAAAGCTCTTCTGATGTGCCGCTGAAGTTGCCTTTTGGCCAAGAGATGCCGTTTCCGACCGGCATCAAAGATTTAACAGGCGCCGTTTCTAACCATTCACAAGTTTCCCGTATCTCAGATAACGGGATCATTTTGCAACTCCGTCTTCGACGTGCCAACCGCCAGAGAAGCTCTGCAGACACATGGATCCTAGCACTGCTCGGAATCCATGACCCGCGCCCATAGCTTGCTTTTGCCGCCCCAAATTTTGTTTTTCTATCCAAAGGCTCCTGTAAGCTCGCTTTTCCCTTAATAGGGAGTAGTGAGGATTTACTAAGTGAGAAAAGAACATCCATCAGGAGCAGAAGCCAATTAGCCTTTGACTCCGCGAGCAAGGTTAAAGTGTATCCAAGAAAATGGTTCCATGAAAAGCTTATTGGACTTAGACGTTCCTCCTCTATTACACTTATTAAGCTCTCCGAGCTGGCAAAAGTTGTACGGAAGCAGGGACTCTGGAAAGCTGCTGATTTACCAGGCGACTGTTACCTCCTCCGGTAACTGTAATATATCTCTCATGGTTCAATTAATGCCTCCGTACGCTTGCCATAGAGGAAGCCCTGGGCTCGCCGTCGATCGGATATTTCTCCATCCGAATTTAAAGGGGAACTCTGCCAAATCGATACGTCTGACTCGCTCCGTGTTGGGCCGGTAACGGCCTGCGTCGTTCCTTGAGAGGAATTGCAGAACATATTGACCTAAAAGGTCAACAAAGTTGTTGATCGATGAGCGATTGTCCCAATTTTCCCCCCGCTGTCGCCGCGGCTAGACGCTGTGGAGGTTGCGTATCTGTTGCCGCAAGGCCTGGACGTGGTCCGCGGCATTGAATTGTTCAGACATGTCTCACTGTATGGCGGTCAAAGCGGTAATACCAGAAAAAAACTATGCGGTTTTTTTTTTTTTTTTTTTTTTTACGCTGAAGGGTTAACGCTCCACCGGCAGGGTTACCCGCGGTTTCGTCAAAAATTTAGTGGTAGAAATAACCCTCAAGGGGTTAATTTGCAAACTCACCCAAATATTATGTTTGTGAGCCCCAGCCAATTTATGTTCTAATGAGACTGAGCTGCAGGATAGGATCGTGCGCTGCGGGGTGAGGAATCAGCACTCCCCAGTGGCCGGGTTTCTTAGGGGAGGAGCGGTTGAGGAGCCAGGAGCCTGTGTAAGGGCCCGCCCACAGGAGGGAGTCGCAGGAGAAACGCCAGGCGCGCGTCTTCTGCTGAACCGGGAATAGTTAGGCCCGCCCCCCCCGCCGCTCAAATATTGGCGCGAACTCCTCCTCCTGCCCTCTTGTCCTGCAGTATCTGCCTGCGGACAAAAAATCCCACATTACTTGTAACACCGTGTCACAGCAGGCTGAAGCATACTGCATAAGTGAGCTGGTCACCGCAGAGTGAAGCACTCACACTTTTTTATAAAAAATTGTGGGAGTACCCACCGCTTAGCGCCACAGGGACCCTCGGGTTTCTGGCGCGTGCCCATGCTTTCCCCCCGGGCGGGAAGGCAGTGACCCCGGTGTGGTTTGCGCCCCCGCCAGGGAAAACTCTCCTATCCCCCGGGCGGAAGGATTCTCGGGCCATCATGTTTACAGTCCGCCAAGGGAGAGGTGGTGAAATACACTGATAAAATTGTAATGCGCTTCACCGCCGCTGACTGCCATCAGACGCTAAACATCACCATTAATAAAATTTTTGTTGGAGACTCACCAGCCAAAGCGCCAAGGGACCTAGGGGTTTCTGGCGCTGTGCCCTTGTTCCCCCCAGGGCGAGGAACGCAGTGCCGCCGTGGGTTTGGTCCCGCCAGGGAAGCTTCCTACCCCAGGGCCGGCAAGGATTCTTTCAGGGACTTTGGGTAAATACAGATCCCCAAGGGAGGGTTGGGGTACAGCAGCGCTGGTACCCCTGGACCTCTAGACCAATGGTGATCCAAGTTCCTGTCCGAAATAAAATAATAAAATCTTCTGAAGGAGCTGCATTAGCGGACCTCCTTGGACCTCAAATCTTAGCTGGAGCTGAGTAGAGGAGCCCGAGTGGAGGGGCCAGCCGTCAGCACTCTTTTGATTGAGGTAAATCCTGATCTGGGGTCCCCCTACCCATCAGTTATGAATACTGTGGCTCTTTCCTTCCATTGAGTGAAATGAACATTTAAATTTTTTTCCCAAAATTTTTCATTCGACAATTTTTTTTAAATTTGTCAAGGGTATCGTAGAAAAAGAAAAAACAATATTTGTTGTACAATTTCTCCTGGTACCGATACCCATGTGTGGGGGTAAAACCCTATTTGGGCGCATGGGGAGCTCGGAATGGAACAGCGCCATTTGACTTTTTGGCTGGAATTGAGGTTGGAGCCATGTCGATTTGGAGAGTCCCTGTGTGCCTAAACAGTGGAAACCCCCCACAAGTGACCCCATTTTAGAAATAGACCCCCAAGGGGAATTATCTAAATGTGTTGTGAGAGCTTTGAACCCCCAAGGGCTTCACAGGTTTAACGTGAGCCGTAAAATTTAAAAAAATTATTTTTTCCCCCAAAAAAAGTCTTTTATCCCAATTTTTATTTTCCAAAGGTAAAGGACCCCAAAAGTTTTGTGCAATTACCTGAGTACGCTGATACCCATTGTGGGGGTGTTAAACCACTTTTGGCGCTGGCAGACTCGGAGGGAAAGCAGCGCCATTTGATTTTTTGGCTGGAATTGAGATTGGACGCATGTCGTATTTGGGGGGCCCCGTGTGCCTAAATAGTGGAATCCCCAAGTGCCCCATTTTGGAAACTAGACCCCCCAAAGGAACTTATCTGATGTGTGGTGAGGTTTGAACCCCCAAGGGCTTCCAGAAGGTTATAACGTAGAGCTGTAAAATTAAAAATATATCTTTTCCACAAAAATGTTTTCCCCCCCAATTTTTTTTTCCAAAGGATAAAGGACCCCAGGTTTTGTGCAATTTGCCTGAGTACACTGATACCCCATTGTGGGGGTAAACCACTATTTGGGCGCATGGCAGAGTCGGAAGGGAAGCAGCGCCATTTTGAATTTTTTTGGCTGGAATGGATTGGACGCCATGTCGTTTGGAGAGTCCTGGGCCTAAACAGTGGAACCCCCAAAGTGACCCCATTTTGGAAACTAGCCCCCCAAGGAACTTATTAGATTGTTGGTGAGAGTTTGAACCCCCAAGGGTTCAAGAAGGTTATAAGTAGAGCTTAAAATTAAAAAATCATATTTTTCCACAAAAATGATTTTCCCCCCCAATTGTTATTTTCCAAAGGGTAACAGGACCCCAAAAGTTATTGGCAATTAGCCTGGTCGCTGATACCCCTTGTGGGGGGTAAACCACTATTTGGGCGCTTGGCAGAGCTTGGAGGGGAGCAGGCCATTTGACTTTTTTGGCTGGAATTGAGATTGGACCCCATGTCGCATTTGGAGACCCTGTGTCCCCTAAACAGTGGAAATCCCCACAGTGCTCATTTTGGAAATAGACCCCTTAAGGAATTATCTGATGTGTGGTGAGCACTTTGAACCCCAAGTGTTCACGAAGTTATAGTTGAGCCGTTGAAAATAAAAATATATTTTTTTTCCACAAAAATAATCTTTTGCCCCCAAATTTTTATTTTTATAAGGGTAAAGGAGAAATAGGACCCCAAAAGTTATTGCCCCCCCCAATTTGTCCTGAGTACGCTGATATCCCATATGTGGGGGGGAACTACTATTTTACCCATGCAGAGTCGGAAGGGAAGGAGCCCGTTTTTAAATGCGACTTTGATGGAATGGTTTGCGGGTGTCAGTCGCGCTTGGAGGTCCCTGATGTGCCAAAAACAGTAGAAACCCCACAAAGACCCCATTTTGCAAACTAGCCCTCCAAGGAACTTATTAGTGTGTGGTCAGCATTTGAACCCCAAGGGCTTCACAGAAGTTTATAACGTTTTCCGTGAAATAAAAAAATCATATTTTTTTCCATAAAAAGCCTTTTTTTGCCCCCAAATTTTTATTTTTATAAGGGTAACAGGAGAAATAGGACCAAAGTTATTGTGCAATTTGTCCTGGTACGCTGATTCCCCCTATGCGGGGGGAACCACTGTGATCGCCTTACTGCGATCTTTGGGAGGCACAATGAACAAATCTACCAAGGTGAAGAATTGGTTTTCTTTTTTACGCCGTTCCTGTGCGGTATTGTGTTTAGGCACTTTTTCCTCGGATCGGTGCGATTACAGGATACCAATTTACATCCTTTTTTATGTTTAGCTTCGTCACACTCTAAAAGATGCTTTTTTTGGAATAATTTTTTTGTAAGAAATTTTTGCATCGCCGTATTTTGAGGCTATAATTTTTCCTTTATTTCGGCCGGACAGAGTTATCTTTGGGCTTATTTTTTGCGGGCGAATGAGTATTTTTGGTACATATTCAGGCCATAACGTTTTTTGACGCTTCCTATTCCGATTTTTGTGGAGCGAATGAACAAAAACCAGCAATTCAGGAATTTTTTATTTTTTCCCCGTTCCGTGTGGTTAAAATTGATAAATCAGTTTGTTCTTCGGGTCATACGTTACAGCGATACCCATTTATTATTTTTTTTATTTTGGGTTTTTTTTTCAAAATAAAAAAATTTTATAAAAAAAATTATTTTTGCATCGTTTATTGCGAGCTATAATTTTTTATTTTTTCGCTGATGTGCTGTATAGAGCTTGTTTTTTGCGGGACAAAAATAGTTTTCAGCGGGGACCATGATTATTTATATCCCACTTTTTGATGCGTGTTATTGCACTTTTTCCAAGCGGTTGATAATACGCTTGGAAAAAAGTATAATTTACTACTTTTTTTGTTTTTTTTTATGACTTTCATGAAGGGGTTAACTGGGTTTGCTTTTTAGTGGGATTTTTTTCGGAGTGGCGATACCAAAATGTGTATTTTTTTTGTTTTTTATTACATAAAAATGTGTTTTTTTTAGGGGATTTTTTGAAAATTTTTTTTAATTTTTTTTTTTTACAATTTTTTTAAAAAAATTTTTTTTTTTTTTAACTTGTCCCTTTATGGGACTTTCCTTTTTTTTTTACTTTTTATTGAGTTACAATGCATTGCAATCTCTGGCTTGCAATGCATTGTCCTTTGGGGAAGCTGCTGTGACCATGATCACAGCAGCTTTCCGTAGCTAGTGCCCGGAGGGGTTTTCGACAATCCCGGGTCATCAAGGCAAGATCGGGCCCTGCAAAACATTGCAGGGCGCCGATCGAGGCAGGGGAGCTCCCGACCCCTCTGCCTCCCCCCTGGCGCTGGATCACAGCAGTCAGGGGGTTAACAGCCGGGGCGGGCGGGGGCCCGCTCCTGGCTGTCGTGCAGGAAGCTCGGCCACTGCAGCGCCGGCTCCTGCATGATCGCGTGGAGAGCTGAATTTCAGCTTCTCCTGCGCGATCACGCTGTGTTTGGTCAGTCAGATTGATTCCAATAAAAGCGCTGTAGGTGCGGGGCCGACGGCAAAGGTCCCCGCACCCGCTTGTGTGCCTGTCAGCTGTCATGCAGCTGTCGGAACGAACTACCACTGCGTGTTTACACCAGTGGTAGTTCATAGGGATGGTGCCAAATCCTCCTGGTGCCGGAACTGACACCTTGCCATGACGGATGTGCAGTCAATGGACATTAAGGGGTTAAGGTTGAAGGGAAGATTTGGCTTTGCACACGTTGCGGAAATTTGCCGCGAAATTTCGCGCAATCCCGCACTTCTCTGCCGCAGGAAATGATTTTAAGGATGGTATTCCCGCCAGAAACTAAACGTTTTGCAAAACGTAATCTTTGCTTGCAGAATGCTGTGTTTTCCAACTCTGTAGCCCCTTGGAAAAACTGATTGACAGGTTGGTCCCGAGTAATAGTGTTGACAAGTGTGACCAACTTTTTACTATTGATGCGCCTATGCCGCTAATGTGAAAGATCTAATGTTAAAAACAGTAAAAAATAATAAATAAATCGTGAATTCTCACCTTCCCCGGGGACCCCGCAGTTTTTTCCCCCTTTGCATGCTCCCGGAACCCGTTCCAGGCGTTCTTGCGCAATGCCCAGATGACGTAGAACGCGGACACAGTCTTTGGGGTGATTCCCAAAGGACTCTGGGAAGAGATTGGGGGGGCATCGTGAGAGGCGGGAAGCTGGGGGGGGTGCGGAAGGTGAGAATAGCACGATGTTTTATTTTAATTATTTTAACATGGATATGGTACCCAGGGCCGGAGGGGTCTCCTCTCCCCGACCCTGGGTTCCATCCCACATGAACGCTCACTTTGCTCATG
>JARQOD010009166.1:0-32537 GCA_033576555.1 Oophaga sylvatica | reverse complement strand
TATTGGGCTTCATGTTAGTGGTAAATTTAGGTCGATAATTTTGAGTTTATTTGTGAAAAAAATGGAAATTTGGCGAAAATTTTGAAAATTTTGTAATTTTCAAATTTTTAATTTTTATTATGTTAAACCAGAGAGTTATGTGACACAAAATAGTTAATAAATAACATTTCCCACATGTCTACTTTACATCAGCACAATTTTGGGAACAACATTTTTTTTTGTTAGGAAGTTATAAGGGTTAAAAGTTGACCAGCGATTTCTATTTTTACAGCAAAATTTACAAAAACATTTTTTTTAGGGACCACCTCACATTTGAAGTCACTTTTTGAGGAGTCTATATGGCAGAAAATACCCAAAAGTGACACCTTTATAAAAACTGCACCCCTCAAGCTACTCAAAACTGCATCCAAGAAGATTATTAACCCTTCAGGTGCTTCACAGGAACTAAAGAAACGTGGAAGGAAAAAATGGACATTTTAATTTTTCCAACAAAAATTTTCTTTTAGCATCAATTTTTTCATTTTTACATGGGCAACAGGATAAAATGTACCCTAAAATTTGTTGGGCAATTTCTCCTGAGTACACAGATACCTCGTATGTGGTCATAAACCACTGTTTGGGCGCACTGCAGGGCTCAGAAGGGAAGGAGCGCCATTTGACTTTTTGAATGGAAAATATGCTGGAATATTTAGCGGTTGCCATGTTGCATTTGGAGAGTCCCTGTGTGCCTAAACATTGGAGCTCCCCCACAAGTGACCCCATTTTGGAAACTAGACCCCCTAAGGAACTTATCTAGATGCATAGTGATCACTTTGAACCCCCAGGTGCTTCACAAATTGATCTGTAAAAAAAAGAAAGTACTTTTTTTTCACAAAAATTTTCTTTTAGCCTCAGTTTTTACATTTTCACATGGGCAACAGTATAAATGTTATCCTAAAATTTGTTGGGCAATTTCTCCTGAGTACACAGATACCTTATATGTGGTCATAAACCACTGTTTGGGCGCACGGCAGGGCTCAGAAGGGAAGGAGCGCCATTTGACTTTTTGAATGGAAAATATGCTGGAATATTTAGCGGTTGCCATGTCGCATTTGGAGAGTTCCTGTGTGCCTAAACATTGGAGCTCCCCCACAAGTGACCCCATTTTGGAAACTAGACCCCCTAAGGAACTTATCTAGATGCATAGTGAGCACTTTGAACCCCCAGGTGCTTCACAAATTGATCCGTAAAAAAAGAAAGTACTTTTTTTTCACAAAAATTTTCTTTTAGCCTGTTTTTTTCATTTTCACATGGGCAACAGTATAAATTGGTTCCTAAAATGTGTTGGGCAATTTCTCCTGAGTACACAGATACCTCATATGTGGTCATAAACCACTGTTTGGGCGCACGGCAGGGCTCAGAAGGGAAGGAGCGCCAT
This sequence comes from Oophaga sylvatica, assembly GCA_033576555.1. Lineage (NCBI taxonomy): Eukaryota > Metazoa > Chordata > Amphibia > Anura > Dendrobatidae > Oophaga > Oophaga sylvatica. Next base: position 31,120 of record JARQOD010009166.1, on the reverse strand, counting down.
TTGACTTTTTGAATGGAAAATATGCTGGAATATTTAGCGGTTGCCATGTCGCATTTGGAGAGTTCCTGTGTGCCTAAACATTGGAGCTCCCCCACAAGTGACCCCATTTTGGAAACTAGACGCCCTAAGGAACTTATCTAGATGCATAGTGAGCACTTTGAAACCCCAGGTGCTTCACAGAAGTTTATAACGCAGAGCCGTGAAAATAAAAAATCATTTTTTTTCTCAAAAAATGATTTTTTAGCCCACTATTTTTTATTTTCACAATGGTTACAGGAGAAATTGGACCCCAAAAGTTGTTGTCCAGTTTGTTCTGAGTATGCTAGTACCCCATATGTGGGGGGGAACCACTGTTTGGGAACACGTCAGGGCTCGGAAGGGATGTAGTGACGCTTTGAAATGCCGACTTGATGGAATGGTCTGCGGGCATCTTGTTACGTTTGCAGAGCCCCTGATGTGCCTAAACAGTAGAAACTCCCCACAAGTGAGCCCATTTTGGAAACTAGACCCCGCAAAGAACTTATCTAGATGTGTGGTGAGCACTTTGAACCCCCAAGGGCTACACAGAAGTTTATAACGCCCGGGCATGAAAATAAAAAAATCATATTTTTTCCACAATCAGGATCTTTTAGTCCACAATTTTTTTATTTTCCCAAGGGTAACATGAGAAATTAGACCCCAAAAGTTGTTGTCCAATTTGTCTTGAGTATGCTGATATCCCATATGTGGGAGAAAACTACTGTATGGGCACACGTCGGGGCTCGGATGGGAAGTAGTGACGTTTTGAAATGCCCACTTGATGGAATGGTCTTCGGGCGTCATGTTACGTTTGCAGAGTCCCTGATGTGCCTAAACAGTAGAAACTCCCCACAAGTGACCCCATTTTGGAAACTAGATCCCCCAAGGAACTCCTATAGATGTGTGGTAAGCACTTGGAATCTCCAAGTCCTTCACAGAAGTTTATAACGCAGAGCCATGAAAATATAAATCATTTTTTTTCCACAAAAATAATTTTTTAGTCCCCAATTTTTTTTCCCAATGTTAACAGGAGAAATTAGAACCCCCAAAGTTGTTGTGCAATTTTTCCTGAGTACGCTGATACCCCATATGTGTGGATAAACCCCTGTTTGGGCATACGTCGGGGCTTGGAATAAAGGGAGCACTGTTTGACTTTTTGAACGCAAAATTTGCAGGAATCAATGGTGGCGCCATGTCGCGTATGGAGACCCCCTGATGTGCCTAAATAGTGGAAACCCCTCAATTCTAACTCCAACCCTAACCCCAACACACCCCTAACCCCAACCCTAACCCCTACACACACCTAACCCTAATACAAACCCTAACCATAACCCTAACCCCAACACACCCCTAACCCTAATCCCAACTCTAACCATAAACCTAACCACAAGCCTAACCCTAATTCCAAGCCTAACCCTAATTCCAACCCTAACCCAAATTCCAACCCTAACCCAAATTCCAACCCTAACCCTAATTCTAACCTTAACCCTAATTCTAACCCTAATGCTAACCCTAACCCTAGTTCTAACCCTAAGGCTGGGTTCATATTGCGTTTTACCAGCCCGTTCAACATGAAGCGTTGACCGGCTAGTAACGGTATAGCATAACGCGATCGCGTTGTGCTATACCCGCTAGCGCAGATGAATCAGCAGATGATTCATCTGTGCTAGCGGTGACGGAGCCCAGACACTGCAGCCCGTGTCCGAGGCTCCGTCACTGAATGACGGCACGTCGCGAACGCATGCCGCTTTACGGCATGCGTTGCGATGTGCACACAAATGGGGTGAATAGCAGCGTTAACGGACTGCGTTACACCGCGTTATAACGCGGTGAAACGCAGTCCATCTAACGGACTGCCATAATGCAATATGAACCCAGCCTAACCCTGAGGCCCCGTGCACACGTTGCGGATTCACTTGCGGATTTTTCTTAAATCCGCAGGTAAAATGACCTGCGTTTTACCTGCGAATTTAGCGCGGATTTGCTGCGGTTTTTCCCTGCGGTTTTACACCTATAATGGAATAGGTGTAAAACCGCTGCGGAATCCGCACAAAGAATTGACATGCTGCGGATTTAAAACCGCAGCAAATCCGCATGTGCACAGCGTTTTTTTTAACCATTTATTTGCATTGTACTGTACATGGTTTCTGGATCTGCTGTGGATCCGCAGCGCCAAATCCGCTGCGGATCCGCAGCAAAATCTCCGCTGCGGATCAGCAGCAAAATCCGCCGCGGATCAGCAGCAAAATCCGCCGCGGATCCGCAGCAAAATCCGCCGCGGATCCGCAGCAAAATCAGCAGCGGATCCGCAGCAAAATCAGCCACGGATCCGCAGCAAAATCAGCCGCGGATCCGCAGCAAAATCAGCCGCGGATCAGCAGCAAAATCAGCCGCGGATCCGCAGCAAAATCAGCCGCGGATCCGCAGCAAAATCAGCCGCAGATCAGCAGCAAAATCCGCTAGGAAAAAAAAATAAAAATCAGCCACGCGGATCTGCAGCAAAATCCGCGCGATCGCAGCAAAATCAGCCGCGGATCCGCAGCAAAATCCGCCGCGGATCCGCAGCAAAATCCGCCGCGGATCGCAGCAAAATCCGCCGCGGATCGCAGCAAAATCCGCCGCGGATCCGCAGCAAAATCCGCCGCGGATCCGCAGCAAAATCAGCCGCAGATCAGCAGCAAAATCCGCTAGGAAAAAAAAATAAAAATCAGCCACGCGGATCTGCAGCAAAATCAGCCGCAGATCAGCAGCAAAATCCGCTAGGAAAAAAAAATAAAAATCAGCCACGCGGATCTGCAGCAAAATCAGCCGCAGATCAGCAGCAAAATCCGCTAGGAAAAAAAAATAAAAATCAGCCACGCGGATCTGCAGCAAAATCAGCCGCGGATCCGCAGCAAAATCCGCCGCGGATCCGCAGCAAAATCCGCCGCGGATCCGCAGCAAAATCAGCCGCGGATCCGCAGCAAAATCAGCCGCAGATCAGCAGCAAAATCCGCTAGGAAAAAAAAATAAAATCAGCCCGCGGATCTGCAGCAAAATCCGCCGCGGATCGCAGCAAAATCCGCCGCGGATCGCAGCAAAATCCGCCGCGGATCCGCAGCAAAATCCGCCGCGGATCCGCAGCAAAATCCGCCGCGGATCCGCAGCAAAATCAGCCGCGGATCCGCAGCAAAATCAGCTGCGGATCCGCAGCAATATCCGCCGCGGATCCGCAGCAAAATCCGCCGCGGATCCGCAGCAGAATCAGCTGCGGATCAGCAGCAAAATCCGCTAGGAAAAAAAAAAAAAAATTCTTTATTTTATTATTTGTCCCTACCTATGACGGGGGGGGGGGTTCAATTACTTTTTTTTATTTTTATTTTGATCACTGTGACAGTTTATCACAGTGATCAAAATAAATTTTGAACACTGGAGGGCGCACTGCGCATGCGCCGGCCGGCGGGCGCACTGCGCATGCGCCCGCCATTTTCCAAGATGGCGGCGCCCATGAAGAATCCCGGGCGGCGGCCGGGACGGATCCAGGGACGTCGGTGGACCGGCAGAGGTGAGTAGGGGGGGTCCGATGGTGAGGGGGGGATCGGAAGGTGGGGGCAGCGGATCGCAGGAGCAGGGGAGCAGACAGTGACGGCGGTGACCGGTCACTGCCATCCTTCGGTGGCGGCGGCCGATCACCGCTGTGACTCGATGTGGGGAGGGTCAGATCGCGGTCTCCAGCCATGGCAGATGCTATTGCAGCATCGGCCATGGCTGGATTGTAATATTTCACCAGTTTCATTGGTGAAATATTACAAATCGCTCTGATTGGCTGTTTCACTTTTAACAGCCAATCAGAGCGATCGTAACCACGTGGAGGTTAAGCCACCCCCACTGTGGTGATGCGCAAGGGGTCCTGTGCCTGCAGGTCGGTTGACTTTTCAGTGACCCCGGTCAACCGGCCCGCAGGAACATGATTTATAGCATGACGCCTACGTTGGCGTCATGGGTCGGGATGGCACAGGTTTTCATGACGCCAACGTAGGCGTCATGGGTCGGGAAGGGGCTAAAAAAAAAAAAAGGCAATACATATACCAAAGATGGATTGTGAAAGAAAATAAATAAATAAATATATCCAAGAGATGGAGTGTGAAATAAAAAAAAAAATATCCCAGAGATGGATTGTGGAAAAATATTTAAAAAAAAATACCGCTAAACACTGCCAATGAGTGGGAGGGCTCCTAGAAGAACTACTGTCCTGCTGCTGCCGGCCGTACTCCATTGCTGCCTGTGCTGGTCGTCTGCTGTGCAGTAAACAGAAAAAAGGGCAATGAATACATGGACACAATCATGCCCCTGGCTGAAACACAAAACTGGTTTAAAATTTTGGGTAATGTGGTGTGTAATATTTCAGAAAAGCAAATAGAAAAATCATCATAACCAAAAAATTGGGAACACCACGGCATTTGAAAAAAGATTTATACCGTTTTATTAGTACTCCAAAAACACAGACAAATAGCGAAAAAGCAATAAAAACAGTATAAAACCCCCATTAAGACATAATCATATCATACAATAGTGATATGAAAAAACTCCCACACAATCGAGTTTATGATAACCCACACAATACTATTCAAAGCACCATGTAAGACCACAATACTCACAAAAAAATCTTTGAAGTTGGTGTAGAGTATTGCACACACCATGTCTGGCAAGCAGTGGATGGAAGCCAGACAGGAGAAAAAAAAAATGTAATGATCTGGACCTATAGGTCCATATGATCAAAGAAGGTGCGACGTGGATTGAAGGTGCCAATGTTGGCTGTGTGAAGAAAAAAGAGTGTGGGGAGCAAGGCCCCACGCATATCGCCACCGATAGTGTGGCTTCTTCAGGGAGAATGAAACGCTCAGGGTGTGTAATATTTACCGTCTGGTGTCTGCTGCTATCTCACGCTGCTCTCCTGATTCACTTTGTTCTTGGTCTGCTGTTGCAGCCTCCTGTCTCCGCTGATGTCCTCTGCTGTGGAATAAATAGAAAAAAATTGCAATGAATACATGTATACAATCATGGCCCGTGCTGAAAGACAAAAGTTCCGTTTTGGGTTATGGGGTGTGAGATATTTACCGTCTGCTGCTATCTCACGCTGCTCTCCTGATTCACTTTGTTCTTGGGGTGCTGTTGCAGCCTCCTGTCTCCGATGATGTCCTCTGCTGTGGAATAAATAGAAAAAAATTGCAATGAATACATGTATACAATCATGGCCCGTGCTGAAAGACAAAAGTTACGTTTTCGGTTATGGGGTCTGAGATATTTACCGTCTGCTGTATACTGCTATCTCACGCTGCTCTCCTGATTCACTGGCTTCTTGGGGTGCTGTTGCAGCCTCCTGTCTCCGATGATGTCCTCTGCTGTGGAATAAATAGAAAAAAATTGAAATGAATACATGTATACAATCATGGCCCGTGCTGATAGACAAAAGTTCCGTTTTGGGTTATGGGGTGTGAGATATTTACCGTCTGCTGTATGCTGCTATCTCACGCTGCTCTCCTGATACACTTGGTTCTTGGGGTGCTGTTGCAGCCTGCTGTCTCCGATGATGTCCTCTGCTGTGGAATAAATAGAAAAATATTGCAATTAATACATGTATACAATCGTGGCCCATGCTGAAAGACAAAAGTTCCGTTTTGGGTTATGCGGTGTGAGATATTTACCGTCTGCTGTATGCTGCTATCTCACGCTGCTCTCCTGATACACTTGGTTCTTGGGGTGCTGTTGCAGCCTCCTGTCTCCGATGATGTCCTCTGCTGTGGAATAAATAGAAAAATATTGCAATTAATACATGTATACAATCATGGCCCGTGCTGAAAGACAAAAGTTCCGTTTTGGGTTATGGGGTGTGAGATATTTACCGTCTGGCGTCTGCTGCTATCTCACGCTGCTCTCCTGATTCAATTTGTTCTTGGGGTGCTGTTGCAGCCTCCTGTCTCCGATGATGTCCTCTGCTGTGGAATAAATAGAAAAAAATTTAAATGAATTTAAATGAATACATGTATACAATCATGGCCCGTGCTGAAAGACAAAAGTTCCGTTTTGGGTTATGGGGTGTGAGATATTTACCGTCTGCTGTATGCTGCTATCTCACGCTGCTCTCCTGATACACTTGGTTCTTGGGGTGTTGTTGCAGCCTCCTGTCTCCGATGATGTCCTCTGTTGTGGAATAAATAGAAAAAAATTGCAATGAATACATGGACACAATCATCATATAGATGATAGATAGATAGAATTATATATTTTGGCCGAATTCAGGATGAATTACAATATTTTCACAGTATAATACACTCCTCATAGTGCACCATATAGTATAATGTACCGCAATAGTCATCCATGTAGTAAAATTCAGTTCCCATACTAGAATACATATTAACACTAGGACTACTGGACTCGTGACCCCGCCTAGAACTACTGAAAGGAGTCATTTTGACTCCTTGCTTGTTTTCGTTTATTTTTAGAGTTTCATTTGTGGTTATTTATTAATAATTATATTTTTTGTAATGTATTATTATTGTGAGATCCAACAGTAATGCTTTTGATTGTTTTTTTTTCTGCTTTTCTTATTTTTCTACAGAAAATAACAACAATTATAATAGATGTTTTTCAAACATTTTTTTTTATTCAAGTGCACACATATAAACAACAACTGAAGAACAAAAAGCAGAGAAAATGTAGGTGGAGGAGCATAAAAATGAAAATATGGCGCAGAATTCACCTTCTAAACATTTGGTGTTTCGCATTTTAGGCATTGCCTTTGATTTATGGCAGTACATTGCCCACACAAAGACTTACCACAAGTCTTACAATTGCCGACAGATCTATTTTTCTTGCACTTTTCTTTGATCTGGCAAAATTTTGTTTGAACCATTACTTCTGAGCATGTAGAAACTTGGGACGTGGAACCCTTTTCCCTATCTGTGACATAAGGACCACTCAACTCTCTCACAAGCGTTTGCAAAAATGCCTTGCGTGACATTTTTTGGTGGGTTATCTCATTGAATATTATCCATGCATTTATACCCGCAAAGTCTAAGGCATTTTCAAATATAGTAATATAGTGTGGCACTACCGTGGAAGGTGCTCAAGTAGGAACCCAACCCAGTGACAATGTAAAGAAATACTTGGCACTCAACTTTATGGGTAAAGGGAGAAATTTATTGCAGTCAAATCAAAAACAACGTTTCGGTCCCATCCGGACCTTCATCAAAGTACTGCAAACAATGGCAATGAAAAAAAATTTGTATAATAGACATACTATGATATACGTAATTCTGAAGAAACACTTATAATAACGTAATGTGAGAGAAGTCTCAGGAGAAAAGACCGAATATAACATGGTCAATCAATATTTACATAACAAAAGTTGCGACATGTGAACATAAGATGTAAAGTAAAATGAAAAAGAAAAGAAAAAAGAAAGGAGGGGGGCCTACCCGACTGCTTGGTGAGTAGAAATCTCATTGAGAGATTAGATTATGTCCAAAGTATATATTTATGATCTATGGACTAATGAGGTATTTATTTCAGTGAGCAACCGCAAGATTCATAGAATTATATCAAAAAACCGATACACTCTGCTGGAATGCAGAGAACATACCTTAAAAAGAATCAAGAGAAAGGCCCGGGCAATTGTCAGTCAATATAATCAGGATTTTGCCTGTTAGCAAAAATTAGAATGTGCCAGTGAATTCATGCGAGACCTTAAGTGTCTATTCAATATTAATATGGCACTATAAATATACCTTGCAGTGAATCTGACCAGTATCCGCTGGATTATACCCAATGAATCAAAAATGTGGTAAATACCTAATAGATATAGCAGAGTAAAATATTATAATATGTGAAAAAAGATTAGTAAGTGAGTAAAAAAGATCACAAAATAGCTTACTAAATCGTATGGGTGAACCAGGGAAGGTCCTACTAGTTAGCCCCAGGCTGTGGAAACATGGTATGGTAAATACACTGTGCTGTGAAGAGAATGTGCTCGCTATTAAAGTGCTCCTGTATACTGCTTACCGCTGTTGAAAGCTTGTCAAACGCAGGTCTATATAGAACGCGGCATCCACCGCTTGTTCAGGTGAGTGCCCGGTGAGAAATGCTGCTTATTTATGTGTTGGGGGCGGGAATACCGCTCCAGCGCTGACCGGAAGTGTGTCACCGGATGTGACGTCACCTGTGCGGTTCAAGCGCCCGGGATTGCGTTCCAAGGGTAAATCCTAAAGTGGAGGTGCTGGGTGGAAGAGAAAGAGAAACATGTGCTACTGTGTTTGCGTTCCAGCAGCTGAAGTATGCGTTTCAAGCGTTATTAAAGGAGCAACAGAAAAACATTGGATCTTGATTGATTACTTATATTTGTTTTGGAGCGATTTATATGAGAGAGCAGTCGAGTAGGTAAATAAGAGGAGTACTCACCCTTGTGTGTGCACACTGTCACTATGACATCTAATACCTTCTCCTATAACCCTGACGAGAGGAGTAATATTTTGTCTAAGTTGCATCTCCCCAGCGACTTTTTGAAAACTCCACCACGCGAGGCCAGAGGAAGGGACTTGGAGAGGGAACTACGCCACCAAGTCAGCTATGAACTACATTATGCCACTTTGACAGAATACCTTCGTGTCAACATGATACCACGAGGTCTTAGAGTGAATCTTCGTCCGACTCTATTCAGTGACTCTCCTGAATTTTGTCAAAAGTTTGAACTGATATTAAACAAATGCTCTCTGGATATTATGACCCTGACAGCTGAACATTTACAGGGCGCCATCGCTTCAACCAAAGATAAAATTACTAACACAGAAACACAATTGGCATCAGCAGGCACATCAGAGGAACTGACGAACATGAAGGATAAAATTAAGAACAACATTGAACAACACAAACGTGATACTGAAAATAGGAAGAGGCTGAAATTTAGGAGGGACACTGATGATTATGACAATAACCGTGTTTACCTATGGCAGTACAAACCTAACACCAGACCATTTAATACTAGATCTGACTTTCATTCTTCTAACGACCCTTCTACCTCAGGATCTGAGTCCGACAGACGTGATCCTCAATCCAGACAAGGACATTTTTTAGGACCAAGACGTCGCTTCAGAAGAAGAAGACCCGCAGAGGCCACGGACAGAAGAGACACAGATCTCTCCAGGATTACTCGCTCACAGGTAATTACCCGTTGGTGATTAACATCTCTTCCCGGACACTCAGTATCACGGAATACAATTTATTACAAAAGGGCCTTTCCTACTGCCCCTCGTATAAATTTGATTCCTTTATGATGGACATGGACTTACATCGATTCTATCGCCGACTAAGATTATCAGTTCATTTTTCATCAATACCTGATACATCTCCTGCTGATACATCTATACCTCTACCGCTAATTTCTATCTCAGATCTTGACCTACGCAATAAGAGCACCTATAGACCTCCACAGAACTCACATGCGGTGGAAACATTCGTCAATTTCATAGATCAAGCCTTTCTTAAATTACGACAAGACATAGAGAGTGGGAAACTGCATTATCAACCTAACTTGTCCACATCAGACTTCCAGGCCCTACAGACCCTCCGCCAAGATGATCAAATTATTTTAAAACCAGGAGATAAGGGGGGAGCCATTGTTGTTATGGACAAAACAGCCTATACAACAGAAGTCTTACGACAATTAAATGATGTGACAATTTACACTGAACTTAGAGGTAATCCAACTAGTGAACTGAGTAAATTAATCAATGATATCCTGACTGATTTTGTTTCCCGCGGGGTTATTGACTCAAAAACCAAAGAGTTTCTCACCAAAAAGAACCCCATAACCCCAGTGTTTTATGTCTTACCTAAAATTCATAAAAGCTTGGAGAACCCACCAGGAAGACCAATAGTAGCTTCGACGGAATCCATATTGTCACCACTTTCCATTTTTTTGGAAAAAATTTTCACACCTCTGACACGACAGGCTCCATCTTATTTACTCGACACTGGTCATTTTCTTCAAACTATCCAGAATCTGGGCCCAATACCTGATACAGCCATACTGGTATCCCTCGATGTAAAAGACCTATACACTTCCATCCCACATCAGGAAGGTATTGCAAGTGCATGCCATCTACTTACCATCTCTCATAAACCTCCAGAAATCATCGAACTTTGTATCCAATTATTGACAATAGTTCTCACAAAAAACTTTTTCATGTTTCAAAACAAATTTTTTCTTCAAACAAAAGGTACAGCGATGGGGTCAAATGTAGCTCCTCCTTATGCGAATAGCTACATGGCCCGATTTGAAGAGGAAGTGGTCTATCCACACCCTTTATTCAAATCACATAGTTTAATCTGGAAAAGGTATATAGATGACATATTTTGCATATGGACTGGCACAACAGAGTCATTGCATCAATTCTTTGAGGTCTTAAATCAAGCTTGGCCCGGATTATCTTTCACAATTACTTCCAGTTCAGATAGAGTAAATTTTCTGGATACCATGGTAATCAAAAATGACTCAGGGACAATTTCAACAGACTTGTATACAAAGCCCACGGATAGAAACAGTCTCTTACACTATGACAGCTTACACCCCCCGTCTACCAAAAGAGCTATACCGAGATCCCAATTCCATCGAGTACGGAAAATAGTCTCAGATCCTGTTGTGTCTGAGCGCAGAGTCAATGAGATGCACTCTAGGTTTGAAGAACGTGGATATCCACTAGACATATTGGATAAAGCAAAAAATCCTACCCAAAATCCACGTAAATCCGTACAGAACCGTATCCCTTTAGTACATACATTTCACCCGTATGTACACATTCTGCATCACCATATACGGAGACATTTTGTGATCTTTTTTACTCACTTACTAATCTTTTTTCACATATTATAATATTTTACTCTGCTATATCTATTAGGTATTTACCACATTTTTGATTCATTGGGTATAATCCAGCGGATACTGGTCAGATTCACTGCAAGGTATATTTATAGTGCCATATTAATATTGAATAGACACTTAAGTCTCGCATGAATTCACTGGCACATTCTAATTTCTTGCTAACAGGCAAAATCCTGATTATATTGACTGACAATTGCCCGGGCCTTTCTCTTGATTCTTTTCAAGGTATGTTCTCTGCATTCCAGCAGAATGTATCGGTTTTTTGATATAATTCTATGAATCTTGCGGTTGCTCACTGAAATAAATACCTCATTAGTCCATAGATCATAAATATATACTTTGGACATAATCTAATCTCTCAATGAGATTTCTACTCACCAAGCAGTCGGGTAGGCCCCCCTCCTTTCTTTTTTCTTTTCTTTTTCATTTTACTTTACATCTTATGTTCACATGTCGCAACTTTTGTTATGTAAATATTGATTGACCATGTTATATTCGGTCTTTTCTCCTGAGACTTCTCTCACATTACGTTATTATAAGTGTTTCTTCAGAATTACGTATATCATAGTATGTCTATTATACAAATTTTTTTTCATTGCCATTGTTTGCAGTACTTTGATGAAGGTCTGGATGGGACCGAAACGTTGTTTTTGATTTGACTGCAATAAATTTCTCCCTTTACCCATAAAGTTGAGTGCCAAGTATTTCTTTACATAAGGCATTTTCAAATGCATGAACAGGCCATCTCCTTGTGCATGTTCGTGTGGTATATTTTCGTGCCATCTGATCCACTACATCTACTCCATATTTTGTTTCATTGTAAAACTTTACCGTTTCTGGAGTTTTTTTAGCGGAATCAGACGCAACAACAACATCTGGATGGACGGAACTCAAAATGACAACATTTTTGTTGGGCTTTCCTTGATATACTGTAAGTGTAAAATTGTCTTCATTTCTAAACACTTTAGTGTTGTACAATTCCTCTTTCATGGATTTTATTTCTTTAGGCACTTCTCGCCTTATCTTGTTCAGTGTTCCCACGATGGTTGTTCCTTTGCTTTTTAGCTGTTTAGCTAATTTTACTGAAGTAAAATAATTATCGGTTGTAACATTGCGACCTTTTTTCAAAAACGGGTCCAATAACTTCATTACCACATGGTCAGCTAAACGGTCCTCAGCACGGCGTGTGTCATCTTTGCCTAGATAAGGGAAGCCATTTGCCAGATATTTGCTCTCCTTATCAACAGCTAGCCAATATTTGTGGCCATATTTATCTGGTTTGGAAGGCATGTACTGCGTGAATGGACACCTAGTTTTGCTTGGGAAAAGTAGGTGTCCACCACCCTTCATTAGCATAAGATAAGAGCCTAGAGTAAGCAAGCTATTTTGTTCAGCATTACACAGTAATACAAGCAGGTAAAACACAAGGAAAATGTGAAAAGTTGACATGTAAATTGAACTACATCTATATGAACATCAGGGTAAATAAGACAGAGTGAAAAAATTATGCACAAAACTTTATAGCAACATTTAGTGACAAAAGGACCTCAAAATATAGTAGGGAGTCAAAATGACTCCCTTCAGTAGTTCTTGGTAAATTTTGAAAAAAACGCACAAATTTTTCACCAAAATTATTTATTCTCACAAAATCTTTTTTCACATCATATTTGAGGAAAAGTCACCGAGTTTCAAGCCGGAATTCTGAAAAATGTAGTCACAGAAGAGAAATAAAAAACGAAAGGAGTCAAAATGACTCCATCAGTAGTTCTAGTGACCCACACAGTATAAAGCACTATCCTCATAGCATACAGCACTACCAACATAATATACAACACAGTATATAGCAATACACGCATAGTATACATCAATGCCAAACAGTATATAGCAATACCCACATAGTATACAACTATGCCAACACAGTATATAGCAATACCCACATTGTATAAAGCACTACCCACATAGTATACAACTATGCCAACACAGTATATATCTAAACCCACATTGTATAAAGCACTACCCACATAGTATACAACTATGCCAACACAGTATATAGCAATACCCACATTGTATAAAGCACTACCCACATAGTATACAACAATGCAAACACAGTATATAGCAGTACACGCATAGTATACATCAATGCCAAAACAGTATATAGCAATACCCTCATAGCATACAGCACTACCTACATAATATACAACAATGCCAACACAGTATATAGCAGTACACGCATAGTATACATCAATGCCAAAACAGTATATAGCAGTACACGCATAGTATACATCAATGCCAAAACAGTATATAGCAATACCCTCATAGCATACAGCACTACCCACATAATATACAACAATGTCAACACAGTATATAGCACTACCCACATAGTATACAACAATGTCAACACAGTATATAGCAATACATGCATAATATAATGGGGGTGTGTGATATTTACCATCTGGCGTCTGGTCCCGTCTCCTCCGCTCCAACATCACGGTGGTCCCCAGACTCCATTTCTATGGATGGTGGTGCTGGCTCCAAATCCTCTGATATTCGTTGCTTGCTTGGTCTTGATGGTTGCATGGCATATGGCAGGGTGTCCCACTGGCGTGGTATATATAGGTTTGCTTCGGGCAGGGCTAATTAACATTCTCAGACTAAAAAACCGGATCAAGCCACCGGATCAGGTTTTTGCCGTGCGGCGCATTGCGGCGCTCATAGACTTTCATTGGGGACAAAGGCCGGAAGCCTTTAATCAATGTTTAAAACACCGGATCCGGCATGTCAGTTTGCCACATCCGGTGTTTAAAAAAAAAGGCCGGATTGCGCCTGACGTCAAAAAACTGATGTGTGAAAGTAGCCTAAGGGATCCTTCTGTGCTTTCAAGCATCATATCACTCACCCCTGGAGGGAGGTAAGGTCACTGTGGCAACCAAACTCCTGGGGTGCCACATAAGCACTAAGGGATCGTTTAGTACATTTGGGTCTGGGTTACAGGCAGCACTGAGAGATGGGAGAGTCAGGCTGCCCATATACCTCAGCCCTGTGTAGGGGCTTCACCATACCTATATGACGAGGCTGAAGTTGGTTTCTTATTCGTTCAGTTTCTTATTCAATGCTGAAGTTGGTTTCTTATTCGTCAGTTTCTTATTCGGCAAATTTTTCTTTTCTGTTTTTTATAGGTTTAACAACAAAAAATAAGCATCAAAATAATAAAAAACAATGCAGTGAGGTGCCCTGATGTGAACACACTTAAAATCTGCGCCAAAAATTATAAAACTGGCACAAAAATGGGCATCAAAGTGGCCACCAGAGGGCGCTAATGAAAGGGTTAAATGACTTTGGGCCACTGATATGACACTGCAGACATATAGAACATGGCGCCCCACATTAAAAACAAGTCTCTCCAGCCTGGCCCAAATGGGTTCTGGGCATCAGAATTGGTATCAAAGTGGGCACACAGTGGATTTTCACAGGTTTGAATAAGTAACGGATGTTTTTAAGGGGTTAAATGACTTTGGGCCACTGATCTCACACTAAGTATACACAGATAGTGATGCCCCGCATCAAACACAGGCCCCTCCTGCCTGGCCCAAATGGGTTCTGGGCATCAGAATTGGCATCAAGGGTGGCAAACGGCCAATTTTCACAGATTTGAATTAATAACAGATGTTTTTAAGGGGTTAAATGACACTGGGCCACTGATCTCACACTAACAATACACAGATAGTGATGCCCCGCATCAAACCCAGGTCCCTCCTGCCTGGCCCAAATGGGTTCTGGGCATCAGAATTGGCATCAAAGTGGGCAAATGGCCAATTTTCACAGATTTGAATAAGTAACAGATGTTTTTAAGGGGTTAAATAACTTTGGGCCACTGATCTCACACTAAGAATACACAGATAGTGATGCCCCGCATCAAACCCAGGTCCCTCCTGCCTGGCCCAAATGGGTTCTGGCCATCAGAATTGGCATCAAAGTGGGCAAACAGCCAATTTTCACAGATTTGAATAAGTAACAGATGTTTTTAAGGGGTTAAATGACTTTGGGTCACTGATCTCACACTAAGAGTATACAGATAGTGATGCCCCACATCAAACTCAGGTCCCTCCTGCCTGGCCCAAATGGGTTCTGGGCATCAGAATTGGCATCAAAGTGGGCAAATACCCCATTTTCTCAGATTTGAATAAGTAACAGATGTTTTAAGGGGTTAAATGATTTTGGGCCACTGATCTCACACTAAGTATACACAGATAGTGATGCCCCGCATCAAACCCAGGCCCCTACTGCCTGGCCCAAATGGGTTCTGGGCATCAGAATTGGCATCAAAGTGGGCAAACGGCCAATTTTCACAGATTTGAATAAGTAACAGATGTTTTTAAGGGTTAAACGAATCTGGGCAACTGATCTCACACTAAGAATACACAGATAGTGATGTCCCGCATCAAACACAGGTCCCTCCTGCCTGGCCTAAATGGGTTCTGGGCATCAGAATTGGCATCAAAGTGGGCAAACAGCCAATTTTCACAGATTTGAATAAGTAACAGATGTTTTTAAGGGGTTAAATTACTTTGGGCCACTGATCTCACACTAAGAATACACAGATAGTGATGCCCCGCATCAAACCCAGGTCCCTTCTGCCTGGCCTAAATGGGTTCTGGGCATCAGAATTGGCATCAAAGTGGGCAAACAGCCAATTTTCACAGATTTGAATAAGTAACAGATGTCTTTAAGGGGTTAAATGACTTTGGGCCACTGATCTCACACTATGAGTACACAGATAGTGATGCCCTGCATCAAACCCAGGTCCTTCCTGCCTGGCCCAAGAGGGTTCTGGGCATCAGAATTGGCATCAAATTGGGCGAACACCCATTTTCTCAGATTTGAATAAGTAACAGATGTTTTAAGGGGTTAAATGATTTTGGGCCACTGATCTCACACTAAGTATACACAGATAGTGATGCCCCGCATCAAACCCAGGCCCTACTGCCTGGCCCAAATGGGTTCTGGGCATCAGAATTGGCATCAAAGTGGGCAAACGGCCAATTTTCACAGATTTGAATAAGTAACAGATGTTTTTAAGGGTTAAACGAATCTGGGCAACTGATCTCATACTAAGAATACACAGTTAGTGATGTCCCGCATCAAACACAGGTCCCTCCTGCCTGGCCTAAATGGGTTCTGGGCATCAGAATTGGCATCAAAGTGGGCAAACAGCCAATTTTCACAGATTTGAATAAGTAACAGATGTTTTTAAGGGGTTAAATGACTTTGGGCCACTGATCTCACACTAAGAATACACAGATAGTGATGCCCCGCATCAAACCCAGGTCCCTTCTGCCTGGCCTAAATGGGTTCTGGGCATCAGAATTGGCATCAAAGTGGGCAAACAGCCAATTTTCACAGATTTGAATAAGTAACAGATGTTTTTAAGGGGTTAAATGACTTTGGGTCACTGATCTCACACTATGAGTACACAGATAGTGATGCCCTGCATCAAACCCAGGTCCCTCCTGCTTGGCCCAAGAGGGTTCTGGGCATCAGAATTGGCATCAAATTGGGCGAACACCCCATTTTCTCAGATTTGAATAAGTAACAGATGTTTTAAGGGGTTAAATGACTTTGGGCCACTGATCTCACACTAAGTATACACAGATAGTGATGCCCCACATTAAACCCAGGCCCCTACTGCCTGGCCCAAATGGGTTCTGGGCATCAGAATTGGCATCAAAGTGGGCAAACGGCCAATTTTCACAGATTTGAATAAGTAACAGATGTTTTTAAGGGTTAAACGAATCTTGGCAACTGATCTCACACTAAGAATACACAGATAGTGATGCCCCGCATCAAACACAGATCCCTCCTGCCTGGCCTAAATGGGTTCTGGGCATCAGAATTGGAATCAAAGTGGGCAAACAGCCAATTTTCACATATTTGAATAAGTAACAGATGTTTTTAAGGGGTTAAATGACTTTGGGCCACTGATCTCACACTAAGAATACACAGATAGTGATGCCCCGCATCAAACCCAGGTCGCTTCTGCCTGGCCCAAATGGGTTCTGGGCATCAGAATTGGCATCAAAGTGGACAAACAGCCAATTTTCACAGATTTGAATAAGTAACCGATGTTTTTAAGGGGTTAAATGACTTTGGGCCACTGATCTCACACTATGAGTACACAGATAGTGATGCCCTGCATCAAACCCAGGTCCCTCCTGCCTGGCCCAAGAGGGTTCTGGGCATCAGAATTGGCATCAAATTGGGCGAACACCCCATTTTCTCAGATTTGAATAAGTAACAGATGTTTTAAGGGGTTAAATGACTTTGGGCCACTGATCTCACACTAAGTATACACAGATAGTGATGCTCCGCATCAAACCCAGGTCCCTCCAGCCTTGCCCAAATGGGTTCTGGGCATCAGAATGGGCATCAAAGTGGGCAAGCAGCCAATTTTCACAGCTTTGAATAAGTATCAGGTGTTTTTCAAGGGTTAAATGACTTTGGGCCACTGATCTCATTTCACCCTTAGATCCCCCATATTGGCTGTGTGGCCCTCCAAAGAAATGCCACCCCACACCATTAATGACCCACTGCCAAACCGGTCATGCTTAAGGATGTTGCAGGCAGCAGGTTCACACTCAGCACATGTGACAGACGTGACAGAGTCTGGAGACGCCGTGGAGAGCGATCTGCTGCCTGCAACATCCTTCAGCACGACCGGTTTGGCAGTGGGTCATTAATGGTGTGGGGTGGCATTTCTTTGGAGGGCCACACAGCCCTCCATGTGCTCGCCAGAGGTAGCATGACTGCCATTAGGTGCTGAGATGAGATCCTCAGACCCCTTGTGAGACCATATGCTGGTGCGGTTGGCCCTGGGTTCCTCCTAAAGCAGGACAATGCCTACCTCATGTGGCTGGAGTGTGTCCGCAGTTCCTGCAAGATGAACGCATTGAAGCTATGGACTGGGCCGCCCATTCCCCAGACCTGAATCTGATTGAGCACATCTGGGACATCATGTCTCACTCCATCCACCAACGTCACGTTGCACCAGACTGTCCAGGAGTTGCCAGATGTTTTAGTCCAGGTCTGGGAGGAGATCCCTCAGGAGAACATCCGCAACCTCATCAGGAGCATGCCCAGGCCTTGTAGAGAGGTCATACAGGCACAGGGAGGTCATACAGGCACGTGGAGCCCACACACAATACTGAGCATCATTTTGACTTGTTTCCACTTTCATTTTGGGGGTCTCTCCAAATCCAAGCCTCCATTCGTTCAATAATTTGATTTCCAATGATGATTTTTGTGTGACTATGTTGACAGCACATTCAACTTTGTATACAACAAAGTATTCAATGAGAATATTTCATTCATTTAGATCTAGGATGTGTTATTTGAGTGTTCCCTTTATTTTTTTGAGCAGTGTATATATACTAGCTATGGACCAGTTCTACGCCCGGGTGGCATTTTTATTGGTATATGGTCTCCCATCTGGTATGTGCTGCTGCCCTCCTATCCTGGTATGCATGGCACCCCTTATCCCTATCTTGGTATGCATGGTTCCCTCACCCCCCAATCCTGGTATGCATGGTCCCCTCACCCCCCAATCCTGGTATGCATGGTCCCCTCATCCCCCAATCCTGGTATGCATGGTCCCCTCACCCCCCAATACTGGAATGCATGGTCCCCTCACCCCCAATCCTGGTATGCATGGTCCCCTCACACCCCAAATCCTGGTATGCATGGTCCTCTCACCCCCCTATCCTGGCATGTATGGTCCCCTCACCCCCTATCCTGATATGCATGGTAAACTGCACACATACCAAAAAAGACGGATTTTGGTAAGAACTTACCTGTAAAATCCTTTTCAGCGAAGGAAGGAAAGGAGACACACTAGTCATAACTAGTGGGTAGGCGGAGCCCAGATGGGATAGACACCTCAGATTAAAAAGAGTGTTGACCGGCCCCTCCAGCTCGGGCTCCTCCTACTCAGCTCTCCAGTTGTACACAAGCTTAAGGAAAGAGCAATATCACCAGCGGAGCAACATAACCCCTTCTGAGGGACTTCAGAGACAAAAATACAGGAATACAGGTTATGCATGCATTTAGGTAAAAACCACACAGTTCCAGGTACTACTCACTGGACCTGACCACTGCGATGAGCTGGCAATGCTGGAACAGAGCCTTAGCGCGTCGACCTCAGCCCAGATAAACGCTATCAGAGAAAAGGTCACGCCGCATCTGTAAATACAATAACACACTTCTGCCAAGGGAGGGAGCTGTGTCTCCTTTCCTTCCTTCGCTGAAAAGGATTTTACAGGTAAGTTCTTACCAAAATCCGTCTTTCAGCAGCAGAACGGAAGGAAAGGAGACACACTAGTCATAACTAGTGGGACGTCCCAAAGCAGTCCAAAAATAAAGGGTGGGAAAAAAACAGAAAAAAGGCAGAACCCAACAACCTAAGAAAATGCGCAACTAGCGCTAAAAAACAAGTTAACGAGAACTTTAAACTACCGCCGCCTGTAGGAACCTACGTCCTAAGGCTGCATCAGCGGAAGCACTAACGTCCACCTTATAAAACTTTGTAAAAGTGTGGACGGAGCGCCAGGTCGCCGCCCGGCAGAGCTGGGCTGCCGAGGCCCCTTGATGGAAAGCCCACGATGAGCCCACAGTCCTCGTGGAGTGAGCTCGAACCTTAATCGGGCAAGGTTCGCCTTAAGTCGGTAAGCCTCCAAAATGGCTGACCGAATCCAACGAGCTATAGAATCCTTGGAAGCTCGTTGACCAGGTCGACGACCTGCTGGAATCACAAACAAAGAGTCCGACTTCCGAAAACCTTGGGTAACGGACAAATAGAACTTCAAAGCCCGCACCAAATCCAATGTGTGCAAGGCCCGTTCCTTCGCATTCTTTGGCCTCGGACAAAGAGAGGGCAACACAATATCCTGGTTAACATGGAACTGCGACACCACCTTAGGTAGGAAATCGCCCCGCGTGCGAAGCACTACGCGATCCGGGTGAAACTCCAGGAAGGGAGGCGAGCAAGAAAGAGCCGCCAACTCAGAAACCCTTCTCAAAGAGGTGACCGCCACTAGGAAGGCAACTTTCCAAGAAAGCAAAGAAAGTTTAACAGAGTCCATAGGCTCAAAAGGTCCGTGTTGAAGAGCCTCCAAAACAAGATTGAGACGCCAAGGAGACACTGGCGCCTTCCGCGGCGGAAACCGGCGGGTTACTCCGCGAAAAAAAAGAACATACGTCCCTACGTGAGGCGATAGCCTTTCGGAACAGCAAGGACAGAGCAGAAACCTGACCCCTTAGAGTGCTCACTGCCAAACCCTTGTCCAGTCCGAATTGCAGAAAGTCCAACAAATTGGGAATGGAAAAAATCCTCGGGTTCCTTGAAGAACCCGAACACCATGAAAAGAAGGCTTCCCAAGTCTTGTGGTAAATCCTAGTAGTAGCCGGACCTCTGGCAGCTCGCAAAGTGGCAATGACTTCGGCTGAAAAACCCCGACGGGTCAATATTTCGGTCTCAAGAGCCACGCCGTCAAACGTAGAGACTTCAGGTCCGGATGACGAACGGGCCCTTGGGTTAACAGGTCCGGGCGAAGAGGAAGAGGAAATGGCGGTGCCGCCAGGAGTGACACCAGTGTCGAGAACCACGTTCTCCTTGGCCAATCTGGGGCTATCAATATAGCCGAGATTCTCTCTAGTCTGATCCGACGGAGCACCAGAGGAAGCAAGGAAATCGGTGGGAACACATAAATTAGTTCGAATTGGTCCAACAAAGCCACTAGAGCATCCACCGCTACAGCCTTCGGATCCTTGTACCTGGACATGAAAGTCGGTAACTTGGCATTGAACCTGGATGCCATCAGATCCACTTGGGGGGTTCCCCAACGAGAGCACAGCAGTTCAAAAATTTTCGGATGAAGACTCCATTCTCCGGGATCCATCCTCTCGCGACTCAGAAAGTCCGCCGTGATATTCTGAACTCCTGGAATGTGGATTGCAGAGATGGCTGGAACTCTGGTCTCTGCCCATACCAGGATCCGAGATACCTCCACCATGAGTCTGGAACTCCTTGTCCCGCCTTGGTGATTGATATATGCGACCGCCGTCGCATTGTCTGTCTGCACTCGGACAGGAAGACCGCTTAAAGGGACCGTCCAGTGTTGGAGGCAAAGGAAAATCGCCCTCAATTCGAGGATGTTGATCGGCAAAACAGACTCTTCCGACGACCATACTCCCTGAGTCCAGAGATTGTTCCAGACACCCCCTAGCCTGTAGGCTGGCATCGGTGGTTATGACCGACCACTTCGGAGGGAGAAAGGACTTCCCCAGGGATAACTCTTTCGGACGTATCCACCATCCTAGAGACTCTCGTACCCTGTGGGAGATGATAACACTGCAATCCAGTGAGGCCTGCGACCGATCCCAACAGCTCAGAATGAACCTTTGGAGAGCCCTGGAATGAAATTGGGCAAACTGAAGAGCCTCCATGGACGCCACCATCAACCCCAGAAGGCGCATACAGCTTCGAAGAGACATTGCTGTCGAAGACTTCATAACCCGTGCATGTCGAAGGAGACATGCTTGCTTGTCTGGAGGCAGGGACACCACTGCTCGTACTGTGTCGAAATGCATCCCCAAAAACAGGATTGACTGCAACGGTTCCAGAGACGACTTCTCCCAATTGACCAGCCACCCGAAGTCCTAAAGGAGCTGAAGGGATAGATTGCAAGCCGTTACCGCCTCTTCCTTTGAGGACGCCACAATCAAAAGGTCGTCCAGGTAGGGAAGAATCGTGACCCCCTGTCTTTGGAGTATCGCCATGAGAGGCGCCAGAATCTTTGTAAAAACTCTGGGCGCTGAGGCTAACCCGAACGGCAGAGCCACAAACTGGTAATGGTCCTGACCTATGGCAAAACGAAGGAAACGTTGGTGAGCCTTTCCGATTGGAACGTGTAAATAAGCGTCGCGAATATCGATTGACACCAAAAAATCGTTCTGCGACAAGGCTGCCACAACGGAGCGAAGCGATTCCATGCGAAACTTTCGGGTGTGGACATGCCGATTCAATCTTTTGAGATCCAGGATGGGGCGAAATTTGTCCTCCTTTTTGGGGACCACAAAGAGATTGGAATAAAACCCTCTTCCCCTGTCCTCTGGTGGAACCGGTACCACCACACGCTTCTGCAGAAGAAAGTCGACTTCTCGCAGTAGAGCGGCACATAGCTCGGGCTCTGACGGGATGTGAGATTGGCAAAAACTGTTCGGGGGTCGAGAAGAAAACTCTATGAAGTAGCCTGCTGACACAATCCGCGTCACCCAGGAGTCTGGGACGCGGGAAAGCCAAGTCAATTTGAATTGAAGCAGGCTACCCCCCACTTGAGAGCCCTCGAGCGGGACCCTGGCGTCAATCCGTTTTAGCGGGCTTTTTGTCAGATTCCCTCTTGTCTTGACGGAAACTTTGTTTCCAGGGAGTGCGGGATTTCTGAGGTCTTTTTTCCTGAAAAAGCGGGACGACCCGACCCCCAAGAGGGCTGACCGAACCGTCCCCTGGACCGAAAGGACCGTCGACCACTACTGGTACCAGGCCTGCCAGACGTAGACGCCACAGTTCTTCGTTGTGGTAAAGCTGCTTCTTTTGCCTTTGCCTTGGCAATAAGCTCCGTGAGGTCAGACCCAAATAGCTGACCACCCTTGTAAGCCAAAGATAGCAAACCTTGCTTGGAAACCGCATCACCTGTCCACTGTTTAAGCCACAGTGCTCTCCTGACTGTGACCGCCGAGGATTGTGTCCTGGACAGCAGTGACGCAGTATCCAGACCTGCATCATGACCATATTGAATTGCACTCTCCAACAATTCGAACAGTCCATCCACCTCGGGTAACTGAGGTTCACATTTCCTCCGTAAACGGTCCAACCAGACCAGAGAAGCTTTATAAGCACACATGGATCCTAGCACTGCCTTGAAACCATGACCCGCGGCTTCGTAGATGGACTTTGCCGCCGTCTCCGTTTTTCTATCCAGCGGATCCTGCAGACTTCCTTCCCTTTAACAGGAAGTAAAGAAGATTTGCTAAGCTGAGATAAAGGGACATCCACTTCAGGAGAAGGAATCCAATTATCAATCAATTCCGTAGCACACGGATACAGTGACTCAAAAAGGCGTGTCCCCTGAAAACGTTTGTCTGGACACAAACGCTCATTTTCCACTGCTTGATTAAGCTCATCCAGAGATGGTAAGGTCGAAAGCGACCTACGCGACTCCTGAAACATCCGGGCCGACTTACCAGGGCGAGTAGTTACTTCCTCCTGTAACTGTAAAGCCTCCCTCATAGCTTCAATAAAAGTTTCTATACGGCCCGAAAAAGAGGCAGGTTGTCTTTGCCGATCCTCTTTATCCGAATCGGATATCCCCCCCGAACTTAAAGGGGAACCCTCCATATCAGAGCTCTCTGAGTCGCTACATGGGAAAGAAGCCATCGGCCTGTGTCGTTTCCTGCCATGAAAAGGTTTGGCTGACACCCAATAACCTATAGGGTTAGACAGGCTATCAATCGAACGAGTGAGAGCCTCCATTTTTACATCACTGGGGCCTCTGACCGCTGCACTCGACGCGGTCGAATTCTGCGTGTCAGATACGCGAGACTGATAAGGGTTAACCGCCTAAGAAGGGGTTAATGTTACCAGCTCCCCACAACCTGTATTAATGTAACGGGTGTGCGAGCCCCAGGTGCCTTAAGAAGTAGCAGGTACAGCAGTACAGTCCTCAAGGTATGCCACACTAAACAGACAAATCGCTAAAATATTGCGCTATTGTAAGGTTCTTTGTCTCTGTTGACATGTTCCTTGAAACTCAGTTTCCGTCGGCCATTTTGCTTTCTGTCTTTCTGCAGCTCTTGCCCTCAGTTAATATGGAGTTTCCAGTTTTCATGTTCCGCCCTGATTCTTCCCTCTTGCTTCTTAAGCAGCCTCAGCTGAACAATCAGTGCTCCTGAATCAAGCCTCAGTCAGTCTGTGACCTGACTCCTGGAAGCCTTGGACTTGTACTCCAGCTATTCCCTACTGAGGAACCTTGGAACACTTTTGGACTCTGGAAACCTGCTGTTTGGTGAATCCATGTTTGCAGAGGAATTACGGTACAGAGAAGAGATCCTGAACCTGCTTTGGAGATTTATTGTAGTGCTTGAAGTTACTCTGGCCTGCTGTGTCTCCTGTCGCTGTTCCTGCAAACTGTGTGAACTTTTCAGCATGCTTGTATGAAGTAATACAAGTCATTTCATTTCAACCTATGTCTCCTGTGTTTTCCTCGCACCCAAGCACAAGACGCTATAGGAACTGTACACTATACATGACAAGATTCAGGAGCCAATGTTTAGTGTCTGCTGGGTCTGGGAAAGCCGTGTCTGCTGTGACTGTGGATATCAGATGTCCGTTTAATACCTTATGTGATGACAGTGGTTGTGACTTCTCACAACCATTCCAGGTGAGCGCATTCCCTTAAAATTTTACTCTGGAGTGTTACCACAGGTAAACACTATTGTTTTTTTTTTTTTTCCTTTCCTCTTCTCCTTCCAGCACCTCTGCCTTAAAAGATCTGGAAGATGGAGGCCCGCATAAAGGAACTTTGCGGAGTGACTGATACAATCCTTTCAGATGTACAGACTTTAAAAACCCGTTTTGCAAGCCTACAGGACCTCACTAATCATAATTTGCAAGTGTTTGGACAGACTACCCAGGAATTGCGATCCAGGATTGAGGCTCTAGAGGAACGAGCCCAGGCTCCTGCCATAACCCCAAGTTCTGGGATCCCCAAATTACCTCCTTTTCGTTTTGGCGGTGAACGTGAGAAATTCAGGGGATTTATTAATCAATGCAATTTATTTTTCTCTGCACATGCTTCACAATTTCCACTGAACGATCCAAAGTGCTTACTATAATCATGTTGCTTACCAATAAGGCTTTGATGTGGGCAAACCCTCTGATTGAGACTGAGGATGATTGTTTGAATCACCTTGATGCTTTTATTTCAGCCATGGGGCAGGTGTTTGATGACCCCAATCGAGGTGCAACAGCTGAAGCAGCCATGTTAACTTTGCGCCAAGGTAAGCGTTCAGTAGCCGAATATGCCCTGGATTTCAGGAGATGGGCTCTTGATACCACTTGGGACACATCCGCTAAAAAATCTATTTTTCGGAAAGGGTTGTCTCCACTGATTAAGGATGAACTTGCTCGTGCCGACCCTCCCACTGCGTTAGGTGACTTTATTAACTATTGTATCCGTATTGATGCTCGTCTGACTGAACGCAGACAAGAGAGATGGTTCGAAAATAATCGCACTAACCTTTTACTACCTCCCTCCTCAGCTAAGGAACCTTTGAGTAGGATCACAAGGGAACCAGAACCTGAACCCATGCAGGTGGACTCTTTACAAAGACGGGTTAGTGATGCACGCAAAGAACATCGTATAAAGGAAAATCTATGTTTCTACTGTGGTAAGTCAGGGCACTTCATTATAAACTGCCCCAGCCGTTCTCGTAAGACTACTGCAGCAGTCATTCACTGTGAGTGTTGCGAGAGGAGGTCTGTCATGTCCGAGCCTCAGGCTCCAGAGAGATCTGCTGCAAGAGATCTTGATTTCTCAGACTTAAACTCTGTTAGTTCTGGGGACGATGACGGTATAAACGCTGCAATTTTTCAAGTTTCCTCAGCGGTGTCCCAGCTGAGTTGTAAAAGAAACAATTCTCATTGCTTCCTTTCCATCAAACTCTGGGTTGACTCAGTTTGGGTGTCTAGCTCTGCTATGATCGACTCAGGAGCAAGTGGAAATTTTATGGATATCTCCTTTGCTCTGAAACAGGGGATACGTTCAGTGAAGAAGGCTACTTCAGTACAGATGGAGACTGTGGATGGCTCTCTACTGACTTCTGGACCAGTGGATCAAGAAACAGAGCCTTTGAGGGTCCTTATGGGTAAAGATCATCAGGAGAAAATGTATTTTTTGCTTATCTCTTCTCCCCACTTTCCCATCATTCTAGGGCTACCATGGCTGCAGGCGCAGAATCCTACGATTAACTGGGAGACCAAGGAATTACACTTTCCGGAGAAACAGATGAGTCAAGGAGTTTCAGCTTGCTCTGTTCCTAAAGGAACCATGTCAGTCCCTGAACTACCAGCTGTATACCAGGACTATGACGATTTATGTGACAAGAAGAACGCTGATCAGCTTCCTCCTCACCGTCCATATGACTGTCCAATTGAATTATTACCCGGAGCCGAGATACCTTTTGGTAAGATCTACCCCCTAGCGGGGCCCGAGCTAAAAGCTTTGAAGGATTATATAGACGAAAATTTAGCCAAGGGCTTCATACGCCCCTCTTCATCTCCCGCAGGTGCACCCATCTTCTTTGTGAAGAAGAAAGATGGATCTCTGAGACCCTGCATAGACTATAGGGAACTCAATAAGGTTACTATTAGAAACCGTTATTCATTGCCTTTAATCCTGAGTTGTTGGAGAGAGTGCGGCATGCCAAAATTTTCTCTAAACTGGATCTCCGTGGGAACTATAACTTGGTCCGTATCAGACCTGGGGATGAATGGAAGACTGCTTTCAGGTCACGCTATGGACACTTTGAATATCTAGTTATGCCTTTTGGTCTGAGTACCGCCCCAGCCACTTTCCAACACTTCGTGAATGATATCTTCAGGGATCTCCTAGATACATTTGTGGTGATTTATCTGGATGATATTCTAATTTTTTCTAACTCCACAGAGGAACATCATGGACATGTGAGAATGGTCTTAGAACGCCTAAGACAAAACCATCTCTACATCAAACTTGAAAAATGTGAATTCCATAGGACCGAAATTCAATTTCTGGGGTATGTACTATCTACGCAAGGGATTAGTATGGATGGAAGCAAGACCCAAGCCATCAAGGATTGGCCAATTCCTAGAAATGTGAAGGAGGTGCAGCGTTTCATCGGGTTTGCCAACTTCTATAGACGTTTCATTAAGAATTTTTCTGAGGTAGTGTCACCTATCACCCAACTTACCCGGAAACAGTCTAGGTTCTCCTGGACCCCGCAAGCTCAGGAAGCATTTTCCTGTTTAAAGGATAAATTTACCACCGCACCTATCTTAGTACATCCCAACCCCGAGCTTGCCTTCATAATAGAGGTGGATGCTTCAGACTGTGCCGTTGGAGCTATACTCTCTCAGAGAACAGGTGAGAAGAATGTCTTGCATCCCTGTGCCTTCTTTTCCCAGCAGTTGTCTTCGGCTGAGAGGAACTACGATGTGGGCAATAGAGAATTGTTGGCCATTATTGCCTCCTTCAAGGAATGGAGACACCTTCTTCAGGGAGCTGCACAGCAAATAGTCGTCCTGACAGACCATCGTAACCTTGAATTTATCAGGTCGGCTAAGTGCCTGACTCCTCGCCAGGCTCGCTGGAATCTTTTCCTAAACCAATTTAATTTTGTCATTTCTTATAGACCAGGATCGCGCAATGGAAAGGCTGATGCACTCTCTAGGATTCATTCAGCAGAGACACGTCCACTTACTCCTCCTAAGACTATTCTTCCTGACTCTAGATTCCTGGAGTGATTCATAATCAAGACCTACTTAAGGACATCAAGGAAGCATACCATGCGGATTCTTTGTTGGCTCAACCCCAAGGGACGTAAGTCTTGTCTTTAAGAATGGTGTGTGGATTCAGGGACAACGTCTGTATATACCTGAAACAGTCAGATTGAGAGTATTGCAACTCATCCACGATTCCAAGATAGCCGGGCATAGGGGAATTCTAAAGACACAAGAATTTCTTTCTCGTTTCTTTTGGTGGCCCACTTACAGGAAAGATGTCTTAAACTATGTCACTTCATGTGAAGTCTGTGCAAGATGCAAAACACCTCGCTCCTCACCAACTGGTCTGTTGCAACCTCTTCCCACCCCGTCCCGCCCGTGGGGATCCATTTCCATGGACTTCATTGTGGAGTTACCAACCTCTCAAGGGAAGAACACCATTCTAGTGGTGGTTGACCGTCTAACAAAGGCAGCTCATTTTATCCCTTGTGTCGGCTTACCCACTGCAAAACAGACATCAGACTTGATGATTAAGAATGTGTTTCGCTTACATGGAGTACCGGATGAGGTCATTTCGGATCGAGGGGTGCAATTCACTTCAAGGTTTTGGCAAAATTTCTGTGCAGCATTGGACATTAAAGTAAACCTTTCTTCTGCTTTTCATCCCCAGACTAATGGACAGACAGAACGAACCAATCAGACCGTTTTATCTGCCACCTACAGGATGATTGGGTGGATCTACTTCCACTGGCTGAGTTCTCTTATAACAACTCTCAGAGCGCCTCCACTAAGCAGTCTCCTTTTTACTCCAATCTAGGTTATCATCCTAACATTCTTCCTCGATTTCCCATAGATACGCCCTTGCCGGCAGTGGCTGAAAGAATCACTTCTTTACAAAAGAATATGGATCTTCTAAAGGAAAATCTAGAATTGGCTCAGGAAAGGTACAAGAAAGCAGCAGATAAATTTCGTAAACCTGCACCAGCTTTCAAGGTAGGAGATTTGGTCTGGCTGTCAACCAGAAATCTTAAATTAAAGATTCAATCGTCTAAATTGGGACATAAGTACATTGGACCTTATAAGATCAATAAGATTATAAGTGCTGTTGCTTGTCGTCTTCAACTACCCAGAACTATGAGAATCCACCCTGTCTTTCATGTATCCCTACTAAAGGCTGCAACACCCAATACGTTTCCTGGACATTCTTCTCCTTGCCCTGACCCAGTGCTGGTCGATGGTCAGGAAGAATTTATGGTGGAAAGGATTCTAGATTTCAGGTTGTACAGAAATCAGTTGCAATATTTGATTAAATGGCAGGGCTACCCAGTGGAGGACAACTCATGGGAACCAGTCAATAATGTAAATGCTCCTCGCCTGCTCCGCCAGTTTCATCAGAGGTACCCTGACAAGCCTGGTCTGAGGTCATCCGGAGGTTGTCCCTAAGGGGGGAGTAATGTAAGGTTCTTTGTCTCTGTTGACATGTTCCTTGAAACTCAGTTTTCCGTCGGCCATTTTGCTTTCTGTCTTTCTGCAGCTCTTGCCCTCAGTTAATATGGAGTTTCCAGTTTTCATGTTCCCGCCCTGATTCTTCCTCTTGCTTCTTAAGCAGCCTCAGCTGAACAATCAGTGCTCCTGAATCAAGCCTCAGTCAGTCTGTGACCTGACTCCTGGAAGCCTTGGACTTGTACTCCAGCTATTCCCTACTGAGGAACCTTGGAACACTTTTGGACTCTGGAAACCTGCTGTTTGGTGAATCCATGTTTGCAGAGGAATTACGGTACAGAGAAGAGATCGTGAACCTGCTTTGGAGATTTATTAAAAACAGGCACAAAAAAACAAATATCCAAAAATGAAATAAAAAATCTTTTTGCAAAAATGCATGAAGGTAGTAATAATCATAAGGGTATTTAGTAAACATAATTTTGATCAAAATAATGTACAAGCCATCCCGCCACGTCAAGGCAACCCTCTGTGGGACAGTCCTACTCTAATATTGAAAACCTTTCCACTTGTTAAGTGACTTAAATGTGAACAAGGGCAGAGGGACTGAACCCACCAGTTGAAGCTCTGGCCAGACAGGATGGATTTTCTCAACTCAGAAAACAGGGCGGTCACACCCTTATATGCACGGAATGCACTATGAACTACATAGAAAACTAGATCTGAACTGAAAAAGACTGTCCCACAGAGGGTTGCCTTGACGTGGCGGGATGGCTTGTACATTATTTTGATCAAAATTATGTTTACTAAATACCCTTATGATTATTACTACCTTCATGCATTTTTGCAAAAAGATTTTTTATTTCATTTTTGGATATTTGTTTTTTTGTGCCTGTTTTTCTGTGTAATGGTCATGTGTTAATATGCATTTACATTTTGCATACACATTAACTTACTTTTTCAGTTCAGATCTAGTTTTCTATGTAGTTCATAGTGCATTCCGTGCATATAAGGGTGTGACCGCCCTGTTTTCTGAGTTGAGAAAATCCATCCTGTCTGGCCAGAGCTTCAACTGGTGGGTTCAGTCCCTCTGCCCTTGTTCACATTTAAGTCACTTGACAAGTGGAAAGGTTTTCAATATTAGAGTAGGACTGTCCCACAGAGGGTTGCCTTGACGTGGCGGGATGGCTTGTACATTATTTTGATCAAAATTATGTTTACTAAATACCCATATGATTATTACTACCTTCATGCATTTTTGCAAAAAGATTTTTTATTTCATTTTTGGATATTTGTTTTTTTGTGCCTGTTTTTCTGTGTAATGGTCATGTGTTAATATGCATTTACATTTTGCATACACATTAACTTACTTTTTCAGTTCAGATCTAGTTTTCTATGTAGTTCATAGTGCATTCCGTGCATATAAGGGTGTGACCGCCCTGTTTTCTGAGTTGAGAAAATCCATCCTGTCTGGCCAGAGCTTCAACTGGTGGGTTCAGTCCCTCTGCCCTTGTTCACATTTAAGTCACTTGACAAGTGGAAAGGTTTTCAATATTAGAGTAGGACTGTCCCACAGAGGGTTGCCTTGACGTGGGGGATGGCTTGTACATTATTTTGATCAAAATTATGTTTACTAAATACCCTTATGATTATTACTACCTTCATGCATTTTTGCAAAAAGATTTTTTATTTCATTTTTGGATATTTGTTTTTTTGTGCCTGTTTTTCTGTGTAATGGTCATGTGTTAATATGCATTTACATTTTGCATACACATTAACTTACTTTTTCAGTTCAGATCTAGTTTTCTATGTAGTTCATAGTGCATTCCGTGCATATAAGGGTGTGACCGCCCTGTTTTCTGAGTTGAGAAAATCCATCCTGTCTGGCCAGAGCTTCAACTGGTGGGTTCAGTCCCTCTGCCCTTGTTCACATTTAAGTCACTTGACAAGTGGAAAGGTTTTCAATATTAGAGTAAGACTGTCCCACAGAGGGTTGCCTTGACGTGGCGGGATGGCTTGTACATTATTTTGATCAAAATTATGTTTACTAAATACCCTTATGATTATTACTACCTTCATGCATTTTTGCAAAAAGAGTTTTTATTTCATTTTTGGATATTTGTTTTTTTGTGCCTGTTTTTCTGTGTAATGGTCATGTG
>JARQOD010009165.1:0-32537 GCA_033576555.1 Oophaga sylvatica | reverse complement strand
AGAGATGGCTAATGGACACGACGAGCAGAAGTGGGAAGGGATGGAGCAGTCAGAGCTCTCCCCCCACGGAAGCGACCCGATCGCCACGGAATCACCATTGGGCACCCGGCCTGTAAACCCTCCTACGCTGGAAGAAGCGGAGGATACCCTGAGAGGCCTGGCCCGGCACCGGGAGGAGGTCGCCAGGAAGGAAGCCAGCTGGCGTGCCCTAAAAATAAACTTGGAGCGGCGCCAATCCCTCTTACCTGAAGTGTCTGTACCGGAAGGTGAGGCACCCCGTTCTAGTAGAGGAGCCCTTGCAATGTGATCCGGTTGACGTTGTCGCAGTGGAGGCACCCGTTCCTGCAAAAACCGCAGCACCGACAGCAGCACCCCAGATCCCGCCGTCTGCCCCCGTCGCTGAGACAGAAGAAGCGACACCCGTCCTCATGGAGGAGGCCGCGCAGGCACCAGAGCACTACCTGCCTGTACCGGAGCCCCGACTGTCATCTGATTTAGAGCCGTCTGCTTACTCCGCAGGGGAGCGCCGCCAGGACTGGGGGGCGACAGGAGAGCTGCCGCAAACCGGACACTGTAAGCTGCAGTGGAGTGGTGGAGACATAGAGCAACTGGTGGAGGAGAATTACAATCGGCGTCAGGAGGAAGAGTGGAGACGTTGGGAGCGGGAAGCAGAGCGACAAAGGGAGCAGCGAGAAACCCTAAAACTTCGCCAACGTCACCTGGAGAAGGACCGGGCAGATAAGGACCGGATGAGAAAGGATAAAGGAACCCTGAGTGAGCCGCGGCGTAAGGGTGCAGTACGGAGCTTTAAATTGAAAGGTGGGTGGGGCTTCATCAAGGAGCCTGGACTTTATTTAGAAGTGTTTGTGACCCGGCGGGACGTGGAGGCTCACCTCCCAGAAGGACACCCGGGGAGGGACCTGTTGCCAGGAGACTTGGTGACTTACACCCGACACTGGGGTTACAATGGGTGGTACGCCCTAAATGTTACCAGGTGCGACCCCTACTCCCCAGTGTGTGAGGAACCTGTGAGACCCTCGAAGCCTTCAGCCTCCCACATCCAGGCCTCTGCAAAAGTGCCCACCCCACGCCGTAAATCTCCCCAGCCTCCCTCAGTGGTTTCCTCAGCAGACCCACCATGGACATGATATCGATACGTGGCCCGTACCCGGCGCCTGTTTAGGCCCCCTGGGGTTCGTACAGTCCGTGACATAGGGCTCCAGACCCGGAGAGAGATGAAAGAGGTGGCCACACAGACCCAGATAGCGGGTCACGACTTGACTGTACAGGCCACACGACGTCATCAGGTCCTGGTGGTCCTTGGTGCCTCGGATGTTTGGCAAGCACCAGAAGAGTACCAGGTGGTACCTGTAACACCCTGCCAAAGAAGTCTAAATAACCCGGACAGGGTCCCTGTATGTAAATAAATAGTTAAATTGTTTATGTACCCGGACGGGTGAATGTTCCAAAAAAATTTTTTTAATTTAAAAAAAATAAAAAAACACAGTTTTCATTTCTTTTATTACTGTCTCATCCTGCTGCGACGCCATCGATCTCCTGTAAAAAAATGAAAAAAAAAAAAAAAAAGTATACCACCTGACCGACGCAGTCCATAGTAACGAGTGTCCCACGACGATCCAGCTCTGCTACATCAGAATGACAGGCAGAGCCTGTCATCCCGGCGCAGCACAGCTGATTACCTGCTTCCCCGGCGGTGACGTCATCGGACTGACTGCTTTACGGCCGGGATTACCCTGCAGTCACTGCAGTTATCGCGAAAAAACTGCATGTGACCGCCAGGGAGAAGATAATGGCGGCCATCAAGCAGTCCAGGACGTGACCGCTGGAGATCTTCTGCCAGGTAAGTGCCGCTGACTCCTGACAGACCCGACCGACGGACACTCACAGTGACAGTGACAAATCCGATTCCGGTATTCGATAAGACGAAAATATCGAAACGAATTATCGAAAGGCCGATAGAGCTAATATCGGCCGATAGCCGATATTTGCATTATCGTATCGCTCAACACTATCTGCTACCCATCCGGGTTCCAGTACCGTCAGCTGGTTCTCCGCAGTGCCTTTGGCCTAGGTGCCTCTATCTCGGTATCCAAGTTCCAGCAACGTCTGCTGGTCCTTGGTAGTGCTTTGGAGCACAGGTACCTCCTGCTTAGTAACCGTGTCCCAGTAACGTCAGCTGGTCCTCGGTTGTGCCATTGGCTCTTTTCCTTCTGCTGCCCCTCCGGGTTCCAGCACAGTCAGATGGTCCTCGTTACTTGCATTGGCTCTTGTACCTTCTGCTACCCGTCCGGGTTCCAGTACCGTCAACTGGTTCTCCGCAGTGCCTTTGGCCTAGGTGCCTCCATCTCGGTATCCAAGTTCCAGCAACGTCTGCTGGTCCTTGGTAGTGCTTTGGAGCACAGGTACCTCCTGCTTAGTAACCGTGTCCCAGTAACGTCAGCTGGTCCTCGGTTGTGCCATTGGCTCTTTTCCTTCTGCTGCCCCTCCGGGTTCCAGCACAGTCAGCTGGTCCTCGTTACTTGCATTGGCTCTTGTACCTTCTGCTACATTTACAAATTGAAGATTTTTTAAATGTTTTTTTGGGTAATCACTCTGGATCTCCAACAATGAAGACGACGACCCTGATGACCACTCCGAAGAAGATGACGACCACAAGGACGACGAGCATCAAGCCAACCAGCCTAAACACCATCACAAAGAAGAAATAAAAGATTACCCAACAGGACTGAGAAGGTTAAGACAAACTACAAGATACAGAACAAGAGACTTAAGAACAATAAGCAGAAGATCAAAAAGCAGAAGAACATGAAGCATAAGACCAAAATGAAGAGCAAAATATATGCTCTAAATTATAAGCGGAAGAAGACTAAGCAGTGTATGGGGGTGAGTCCGTTCTCCTCGTGGTGCCCCTGGAAAATGCCTGCTGCTGCAGGCTAAACTGAACACGGACAAATACTGTTGTAATTTAAATCTTTTGTGACAGCAAGAACGGAAGGATGAAAAATTCATACTTTGACAGATTACAAGTACAGGAATCTCTGTCACAAATAAGAATATAATGAAGAAGATGAAGTACAATATGAATAAGAATAATAGTTTAATAAGAAGAATATGAGTAATGTTAACAAAAAGATGAATAGCAAGAAGTTTAAGAAGAAGATAAAGAAGGTGAAGATGAAGAATAATTTGATGAAAAAGATGATGCTGCTGAAGATTATGAAGGAGAAAGTGTGTCAAAAGTTAAAAAGGTGAAGAGCATGGAAGTTGTGAAATATACATATTTGCCAAAATAGAAAAAACGTTAACAACATTGTCAATTTCTTCGTCAATCCGAACATCTTTAAAAAAAAAAATATTTATGCTATTCCATTTGATTGGGTTAAACATCTATGCCTTTAATGTCTCCTCAACCTTCCCCAATACATTCTACATTACTCTTTGTTGTTTTCCTTCATGTACAATTAACCAACAAGGCAAGAATGGGTTTTTTTTAATTCCGATATTTTGTTCCCATAGACTTACATTGGATTTCCGGTATCGGTATCGGGTATCGCCGATATTTTTTGGGTATCGGCGATACCATTCCGATTCCGATACTTTTGGATATCGGAAAGTATCGCTCAACTCTAGTTAAGACAAGTACCCAAAACACCGCCCATCTGACCTGACTGCCATCATTTAAATATCCCGCCAATTTAGGGTGACAGATTCCCTTTAAGAGAGACTGGCTAGGCCACTCCATGACCTTAATGTACTTCTTTATGACACTTCTTTGTTGCCTTGGCTGTATGTTTTGGGTCATTGTCTTGCCAGAATACCCAGCAACGACTAACTTTTAATGTCCTGGCGGAGGGTTGTCACTCAGGATTTTACGGTACATGGCTCCATCCATTCTCCCACTGATGCGGTGAAGTAGTACTGTGCTCTTAACAGAGAAACACCCCCAAAACATAATGTTTCCACCTCCATGATTGACAGTGGGGATGGTGTTCTTTGGGTCATAGGCAGCATTTCTCTTCCTTCAAACGGCGAGTTGAGTTAATGCCAAAGAGCTCAATTTTTGTCTCATCTGACCACAGCACCTTCTCCCAATCACTCACAGAATCATCCAGATGTTAATTGGCAAACTTCATATGGACCTGCACATGTGCCTTCTTGAGCAGGGGAACTTTGCGGGCACTGCAGGATTCTAAACCTTTACGGTGCAATGTGTTACCAATGGTTTTCTTGGTGACTGTGGTCCCAGCTGCCTTGAGATCATTAACAAGTTCCCCCTTGTAGTTTTAGCTCATCTGTCCCCTTCCTCATAATCCAGGATAGCCCACAAGGTGAGATTTTGCATGGTGCCCCAGATCGATGTCAATTGACAATCATTTTGTATTTCTTCCATTTTCTTACTATTGCAACAACAGTTGTCTCCTTCTCACCAGGCGCCTTGCGTATGGATTTGAAGCCCATTCCAGCGTTGTGCAGGTCTATGATCTTGTCCCTGACATCCTTAGAAAGCTCTTTGGTCTTGCCATTGTTGTAGAGGTTAGAGTCTGACTGATTGAGTGTGGACAGAAGTCTTTTATAAAGGTGACTATTATGTAACACAGCTGTCTTTAATGGAGGTAACAAGTTGATTAGGAGCGTCTAACTGGTCTGTAGGAGCCAGAACTCTTAATGGTTGGTAGGGGATCAAATACTTATTTCTCACTGCAAATGCAAATAAATTTATATAATTTAGACAATGTGATTTTCTGGATTTTATTTTTGATATTCTATCTCTCAATGTTAAAATTAACCTACCATTAAAATTATAGACTGTTCATGTCTGTTCA
This sequence comes from Oophaga sylvatica, assembly GCA_033576555.1. Taxonomy (NCBI): domain Eukaryota; kingdom Metazoa; phylum Chordata; class Amphibia; order Anura; family Dendrobatidae; genus Oophaga; species Oophaga sylvatica. The sequence continues at coordinate 27,693 of JARQOD010009165.1, read as the reverse complement.
TGTCTTTATCAGTGGGCGAACTTACAAAATCAGCAAGGGATCAAATCATTTCCTTCACTGTATATCATATGGGATATGCAGAAAAGGTTGCACTCTATCATGCTAAAGCATGTCAATGTGAAGTATATGAAATATGAATAGCAATACGGCTTTTGAATATTAGGAAAAAAAATTTGAGATGCTTAGCATAAAATTTGGCCTAATTATATGGGCCCATCAACCATCATCAAGGTGTCATCAAAAACTGATAGGTCCCTACGTGTGTGAATACCGCTCCTAGGCTGATGTCTGAATTCCGAGGTGAATGTGGTCTCCTTTCTCAGCAATGCCTCTCAGGCCGTATTGCTATTTTTATTTCATATATTTCACATTGACATGCTTAAGCATGATAGAGCGCAACCTTTTTTTGTATATTGTATATGGAGATAGCTCCTCCTGGTATGCACCTATTCACACTAGTCTGGATGTGGCAGTCAGTTTTTTGTCATATCATATGGGATTACTGAGGCTCTATATACAACACTTGGGGAACACTGAGATTGCTCTACATATATCAAATAGGATACACTGAGACTGCTGTGTACAACACATATGATACACAGACTGCTACAAACATTATGCAACAGACACTATAACTGCTGCATACATCACTTAGGAGAAACTGCGACTGCTGTTTATATATATATATAAGATACATTGAGCCTGCTGTGTACATCACAAATGATACACTAAGACTGCAGAATATACAGTATTACATAAGATGCACTGCAAGTGCTGCATATATCACATAGGATACAATGCAATTGCTGAATACAACACATAGGATACACTGCGACTGCTACATATATGACTTAGGATACACTGACTGCACACATCACATAGGAAATAGTGAAACTATTGCATAGGAGGACTGGAGCAAGAGAGAAGTGCAGAGTATGCTAATTACACCCGCAAAGAATGTCTTACACTGGCCAATGTCTGACGTAATCAAGCGTTGCATGCACCAAGGCAGCATTAAGTACTGAATGGTTCGTGCTTTGCTCGCGCTCAACAGAAAAATTAAAGGGCTGGCGGGCCAGCACTGAGACGCACCAAGGATCTGAATGAGGGCTGGACTACCCCTGCTTTAAAGGGGTTAAAAAATAAAGCAAAAAAAAGATACAAGAAATTAAAACCTTATATTAAAAAAAGCATATTTGTTATTGTCGCATCCATAAAAGTGCGATCTATTAAACTACAAAATTAATTGTCCCAAAAACTGTAAAGCACAAAGAAATCCAAAACATCAGTATTGCATATTTTTGGTCTCTGTAACTTCCCAAAAAAATGCAGTAAGAAGTTTTGAAAACATCATATCTATGCCAAAACGAAGTAAGTAAAAACATCAGCTTAGGGCACAAAAAAGGAGCCCTCTCGTAGCTCAATAGACTGAAAAATCAAAATGTTACGGGTCTTTGAAAATTGTTTTTTTTTTTTTTTACAAATTTCCAAATGTATTTTCATTACTTAGGTAAAAAAAAGATTTGTAACACCATAATCGTACTGACCTGGAGAATCATTTTGCCAAGTCATTTTTACTCCACAATGAGCGGTATAACAACAAATACCCAAACAACAATTGTGGAACTGCATATTTTTTTTTCGCAATTGGAATTTTTTTTCCAATTTTCCAGTGCATCAAATGTTATAATGGATGGAGTCATAGAAATCATTAAGCAACAAATAAGATCTCATATAAAATAAAAAAGTTATAGCTGTTGAAACAAGGAGAGGAAAAACAAAAGTGCAAAAATGAAAAATTGCCTAGTCCTTCAGGGGATGGTGGTGCGGAAAGGAGTGGGATAGAGGGGAAAGATAAATGTGTAATAAGTAGGTGGGAAGGTGCCTCAAACCATTTGGATACGTCCAGGCTATGTAAAGGACCTCTTTAGCATATTTGAATAAAGAAAGATTTCAGGCAACTAAACAGACCCTAAAATTACTGTTTTTATTAGGGCTATGTTACCTACAAGGTGCTATGCTAAATTTAATCTTAGTGAAATGAACTTTGTTTACTTTTTAAGTGAGAGAACATTTTTGGAAGATTTCATAAATATTCACCTGCCAGTTCTTCTTGCTGCCAACAAGCTGTTAATAAACAGATTTCTTTTGCAGAATATATTTTGAAACATGTTGACATTGGTTAGGATATTATAATGGAACAGAGATTTGCCAGGTGATATATGGAGAAACAATAAATGTCATGGCAATCCCGAGTGACAGTTTACAATAATGATGCACTTGAAGATATCTGCATTTTAGCACTCCTAAATCCCACTCCAAGATTTACAGCTAAGCACAACAAATACATTAGCAGCTGGCCTTAAAACATGTTAATAAGATTTGTGCAATGTGTACTGTTTACATCTGTTGCAATCATACTTTCCCTTGTAATAATTGCATGTGTAAAAATTATGCTTCATTGCATAAGAAGGCTGATTGAAAATATTGCATTTCATTAAATTTATCAAAAAGAAAGTGAATCCTACAAATATTATCCTTGATACTAAAGTAACAATAGTCTAACAGCACTACTAATAGGAGTTGTACCGTATGACCTTAGAAAAAATGTAAGATTCCTTTTTTAAACAGGGCCACTTTTTTACATCAAGCAAATTTGATACTGTATCCTAACAATACGTTTACAGGAGAAGACTCCAGTGAAATGGGTTAATGTTGCACATAAAATCTTTGTGACATCAAGAAGGAAAATGAGTGAAATTATGGCAATCACAGGATTGATAGACATGTTGATAACAAACAAATGATGAAAAAGATAAAAACAAACTTTTCAAAACATCTCAATTATCTTAGTATATCTGTGCCATGCACATTTACACTCCTTGGTATGCTATCAATGAGGTTATTAATGGTTATCTTATGGACGTGAGAAAATGAAGGAAAAAGGGATCCAGCTTCAATAAAATCTTCATCTTTATTGATTCATAAAAACATGAATAATGGCATGCTCCTGGACAAGCTCAGGAGAAGGCTACGCGTTTCGATCACAGGGATCTTTATCACAGCTGACATATTCAGACAAAGGCACATATTTAAGACAAAGGAAGACCAATCACGATCAGAAACAATGTCATGTGATTTTTGACAAGTCCTTTAACAATTTGCACATAACGAATAAAAAAAAACAAACAAACAAACAAAAAAAACAATATTTGCACAAATAAAATCAATGCAAAGAAATAAAATTAATAATGGAACATCAATTTGTTTCTTTTGTTGAGACCAAATGGATGTCTGGTATGTAGATTAAAGATCCAGAAAGCTTCACGTGTGAGGAGTCGCTGACGTGCATCTCCACCTCGGGCAGACAGGTTAACACTTTCAATACCTGTGACTTGGAAGGAAGAAACATTGCGAGCATGCTGAAAAATAAAATGTTTAGCAGCAGCAGAAATATTGCGATTCGAAGAAACATTCTTTATATCCTGCAAATGTTCAGCGATCCTGATTTTTAGTTTCCTAGTAGTGCAGCCTATATAAGATAAATTGCAAGTAGTGCACATAATTTTCTATACCACATAGCATGAATTACAATTGATATATTTGTTAATGGTATAAATCGCAGTGCTGTCATTATTTTCAAAGGTTTTCGTTACACAAACATATTTGCAAAGTGCACATCTATTGTGGCCACATTTATAAAAACCTTTATGTTCTAACCACGATGTTTTATGAGAAGAGAAATTATTACTGAACATGCTTGGAGAAACTTTGTTACCAATAGATGGCGCTTTCCTTGAAACAACATTAATACCTGATGAAAGAATGTCAGCAAGAGAGGGATCTTCATATAAAATAGGCAGCGATCTCAAAATGATTTTTTTGATGTCCCCAAATTGAGGACTATATTGAGCACAAAAATATGGTTTCACTGCAAGATCATTTTTTTGTTGTCGCCCTCCACTAATGAGATCCTCTCTGTTTTTATTACTTACAATTGTTCGTGCTCTTTTTAATGACCATTTAGGATAATTTCTGTTTTTTAATTTTGTATCCACACAATTAAATTCCGTTTCCAAAGCTGTAGGATCGCTGCAGTTTCTCAAAATTCTGGTATATTCACCCAAAGGAATCGATTTAATAGTATGTTTGGGGTGACTGCTTGCTGCATGCAAGATAGAATTACCAGCACAAGGTTTGCTGAACGTTTTAGTAATAATAACAGAGTCATGTACCCCATATAAATCAAGATCCAAAAAAGAAATTTTGTTATGATGAAATTTATGAGTAAAATGTATGTTGAATGAATTAGAATTGATATAATCAATAAATCCGGATATGGCAGGTACATCACCACTCCAAATGATGAGTAAATCATCAATATATCTACCATACCAAGCAATCGAGTCAATAAATGGATTAGTAGCTGAAAAAATAAAAAAATATTCCCAATATGACATGACAAGATTAGCTAGGGATGGCGCAAATTTCGCACCCATCGCCACGCCAGATTTTTGTAAAAAAAATTTATTGTCAAATGAGAGAAAATTGTGGGTTAATAAAAATTGAATAACTTGTAAAATATAATTAATGAGATCCTGGGAATAATTACTGAATTTCGTTAAGACAAACTGCAGCGCTGTCATGGCAACATTGTAAGGTATACAGGTATATAAAGAAGTCACATCACAACATAACCAAGTATTTTCTTTAGACCATATTTTCTTGGAAAACATTCTCAGCACTTCTTTAGAATCTTTAATATAACCAGGAGTGATTTGTACTAGTGGTTGAAGTAGTGAGTCAACCCATTCACCCAGATGTTCATTTAAAGATCCAATCCCTGAGACAATAGGTCTCATGGGGGGGATTTTCATATCCTTGTGAATTTTTGGGAGACCATGCATGATAGGGATAATAGGATGAGACACTGTGAGATAATCAATTTGTTTTTTTGGTTAAAATGCCAAGGCTGAAACCCTCATTGATAATTTGGATAATCTCACTTTTAAATTTATCAGTGGGATTTGTATGGAGTTTTTCATATACATCACTGTCAGACAAGAGAGACATAATTTGAGAATGATAATCCTCTTTATTCAGGATAACTACCATGCCACCCTTGTCCGACATTTTAATTATTATATCTGACATACTTTTGATCTCATCTAATGCAGTTTTCTGGGCTTTTGTTAAATTGGAATGATTTCTGCTGCTGCCCATTTTAACCCTACCATGAAGGATTTTTAAATCCCTCTCTATCACCTCCTGGTATTTAAGGTACTGCCACACTAAACAATCCCGCTAGCGATCACGATAACGACGCATACTAATGCGATCGCTAGCGGGATTGTTTCTATATCGCTAAGTGCGGCCACATTTAGCGATATAGTTAACGACGCTATCGCGGTTAGCGATCTTCTTAATGACTTTAGCGGTACAAAAGTACCGCTAAATCGCTAAGAAAAGGTGCCACACTTAGCGATATATACTTACCTGCGGGGCGCCGACGATCTAAATAGGGTCCGGAACGATGTCAGCGACGAGCGAGATCACAGCAGGGGCCTCGTCGCTGACAGATGCCGCACACAACAACATCGCTAACGGGATCGCTAAATAGTGACGTTTTTTAGCGATCCCGTTAGCGATGTTGTTTAGTGTGGCATACCCTTAAGTCATGCAATCAGGCCTGGATTGAATGGGATAAAAAGAGGGATTTTTTGTTTTAAACACAGGTGCATGAATGGTATCAGATTCATTATCATAGGAATGAGTAGACAAACTAAACAAAGTGTTGAGAGATACCTGTTCTCTGAAAGACAAGTCAGTAAATTCATTATTATATGTCAGCGACTCCTGCAAAGGGGTCTCATCAGAATGATTTAAAAAATGCTTTTTGATTGTAAGGTCTCGCATAAACTTATTGACGTCCAAAATAGTAGAAAAAAGATTGAAATTCTGATCGGGCACAAAATTCAGACCTAAGGACAAAACATCTAATTGCGTTTTGGTAAAGTCTCGTGCAGATAAATTCAAGACATTATCATGGTTTATTATTTGCGATAATTCTTCCTGCGGCGTGTAATCATGACATGATCTTTGTCGGTGTTTTCTGCCACCCCGCCTTTTACGTTTTTTGAATGACGAAAAAACTTTGTGGTGTGAACACTGTCATTAGAGGAAACACTCAGATTATTGTCAGATGAATCCAACTCAGAGGATGTAAAACAGACATGTGGTTTAGATACCGGTTCATTGAGAGCATGGTTGCGTTTTAAAATAGATTTAGGAGTTCTATGACCCCGCTCCAATGGCCCCAGTCATAGACTTTCTTGGTTGAATAGTCTCTTAGATCACGAGAAAATTTTCGTTTTTTCCGGTCCATGATATCCTTTTCTAGGCTAGAGACATTATCTTGCATTTTAGCCACAAGTGAGTCATACTGAGTCAACGATTTAAATTCAGTGAGCGCAGTATCTGCATCATTCATTTGTTTTGAATATCCTCCAATTTATTACTCTCATATTTGACTATGAGTTGCATTAGTTTGGAAGAACAATTACTGAGTATCTGATTCCACTCTTCAATGAAAATGTCAGAAAAAATTGTAGTGGGGATTTTTTTAATACGAAGCCCCCTTGGAATCATATCCTTAGCTAGATAATTTTGGAGGGTAGTATGATCCCACCACAACTTTGTTTCTTGAAGCAAAAGTTTTTCCATTTTGTTGATATTTTCATTCAGATCAGGCATGTCTGGAATTTCGTTAATATCACCAGAAAACACTTGTGCCGCTTTGACAGATCTGTCTTGAACAAAAATAGATGCCATAATAAAGCTGGTGCCTGAGCTTAATGACTGAGTCCACTTTCAAAATACTTGAAAATATTGAGCATGAAACCGGGGGCACGGTAATCAAAAGTACAAATATAAGAACGCTAACCAGCTCACCAGTTTGTAGAAGCACGGATCCTCCGCTTGATCAAACGTGAAGATACATGAGAAAATGAAGGAAAAAGGGATCCAGCTTCAATAAAATCTTCATCTTTATTGATTCATAAAAACATGAATAATGGCATGCTCCTGGACAAGCTCAGGACAAGGCTACGCGTTTCGATCACAGGGATCTTTATCACAGCTGACATATTCAGACAAAGGCACATATTTAAGACAAAGGAAGACCAATCACGATCAGAAAAAATGTCATGTGATTTTTGACAAGTCGTTTAACAATTTGCACATAACGAATAAAAAAAAACAAACAAACAAAAAAAAAAACCAATATTTGCACAAATAAAATCAATGCAAAGAAATAAAATTAATAATGGAACATCAATTCGTTTCTTTTGTTGAGACCAAATGAATGTCTGGTATGTAGATTAAAGATCCAGAAAGCTTCACGTGTGAGGAGTCGCTGACGTGCATCTCCACCTCGGGCAGACAGGTTAACACTTTCAATACCTGTGACTTGGAAGGAAGAAACATTGCGAGCATGCTGAAAAATAAAATGTTTAGCAGCAGCAGAAATATTGCGAATCGAAGAAACATTCTTTATATCCTGCAAATGTTCAGCGATCCTGATTTTTAGTTTCCTAGTAGTGCAGCCTATATAAGATAAATTGCAAGTAGTGCACATAATTTTCTATACCACATAGCATGAATTACAATTGATATATTTGTTAATGGTATAAATCGCAGTGCTGTCATTATTTTCAAAGGTTTTCGTTACACAAACATATTTGCAAAGTGCACATCTACTGGTGAGCTGGTTAGCGTTCTTATATTTGTACTTTTGATTACCGTGCCCCCGGTTTCATGCTCAATATTTTCAAGTATTTTGAAAGTGGACTCAGTCATTAAGCTCAGGCACCAGCTTTATTATGGCATCTATTTTTGTTCAAGACAGATCTGTCAAAGCGGCACAAGTGTTTTCTGGTGATATTAACGAAATTCCAGACATGCCTGATCTGAATGAAAATATCAACAAAATGGAAAAACTTTTGCTTCAAGAAACAAAGTTGTGGTGGGATCATACTACCCTCCAAAATTATCTAGCTAAGGATATGATTCCAAGGGGGCTTCGTATTAAAAAAATCCCCACTACAATTTTTTCTGACATTTTCATTGAAGAGTGGAATCAGATACTCAGTAATTGTTCTTCCAAACTAATGCAACTCATAGTCAAATATGAGAGTAATAAATTGGAGGATATTCAGAAACAAATGAATGATGCAGATACTGCGCTCACTGAATTTAAATCGTTGACTCAGTATGACTCACTTGTGGCTAAAATGCAAGATAATGTCTCTAGCCTAGAAAAGGATATCATGGACCGGAAAAAACGAAAATTTTCTCGTGATCTAAGAGACTATTCAACCAAGAAAGTCTATGACTGGGGCCATTGGGAGCGGGGTCATAGAACTCCTAAATCTATTTTAAAACGCAACCATGCTCTCAATGAACCGGTATCTAAACCACATGTCTGTTTTACATCCTCTGAGTTGGATTCATCTGACAATAATCTGAGTGTTTCCTCTAATGACAGTGTTCACACCACAAAGTTTTTTCGTCATTCAAAAAACGTAAAAGGCGGGGTGGCAGAAAACACCGACAAAGATCATGTCATGATTACACGCCGCAGGAAGAATTATCGCAAATAATAAACCATGATAATGTCTTGAATTTATCTGCACGAGACTTTACCAAAACGCAATTAGATGTTTTGTCCTTAGGTCTGAATTTTGTGCCCGATCAGAATTTCAATCTTTTTTCTACTATTTTGGACGTCAATAAGTTTATGCGAGACCTTACCATCAAAAAGCATTTTTTAAATCATTCTGATGAGACCCCTTTGCAGGAGTCGCTGACATATAATAATGAATTTACTGACTTGTCTTTCAGAGAACAGGTATCTCTCAACACTTTGTTTAGTTTGTCTACTCATTCCTATGATAATGAATCTGATACCATTCATGCACCTGTGTTTAAAACAAAAAATCCCTCTTTTTATCCCATTCAATCCAGGCCTGATTGCATGACTAAATACCAGGAGGTGATAGAGAGGGATTTAAAAATCCTTCATGATAGGGTTAAAATGGGCAGCAGCAGAAATCATTCCAATTTAACAAAAGCCCAGAAAACTGCATTAGATGAGATCAAAAGTATGTCAGATATAATAATTAAAATGTCGGACAAGGGTGGCATGGTAGTTATCCTGAATAAAGAGGATTATCATTCTCAAATTATGTCTCTCTTGTCTGACAGTGATGTATATGAAAAACTCCATACAAATCCCACTGATAAATTTAAAAGTGAGATTATCCAAATTATCAATGAGGGTTTCAGCCTTGGCATTTTAACCAAAAAAACAAATTGATTATCTCACAGTGTCTCATCCTATTATCCCTATCATGCATGGTCTCCAAAAATTCACAAGGATATGAAAATCCCCCCCATGAGACCTATTGTCTCAGGGATTGGATCTTTAAATGAACATCTGGGTGAATGGGTTGACTCACTACTTCAACCACTAGTACAAATCACTCCTGGTTATATTAAAGATTCTAAAGAAGTGTTGAGAATGTTTTCCAAGAAAATTGGTCTAAAGAAAATACTTGGTTATGTTGTGATGTGACTTCTTTATATACCTGTATACCTTACAATGTTGCCATGACAGCGCTGCAGTTTGTCTTAACGAAATTCAGTAATTATTCCCAGGATCTCATTAATTATATTTTACAAGTTATTCAATTTTTTATTAACCCACAATTTTTTCTCATTTGACAATAATTTTTTTTGCAAAAATCTGGCGTGGCGATGGGTGCGAAATTTGCGCCATCCCTAGCTAATCTTGTTATGTCATATTGGGAATATTTTTTTATTTTTTCAGCTACTAATCCATTTATTGACTCGATTGCTTGGTATGGTAGATATATTGATGATTTACTCGTCATTTGGAGTGGTGATGTACCTGCCATATCCGGATTTATTGATTATATCAATTCTAATTCATTCAACATACATTTTACTCATAAATTTCATCATAACAAAATTTCTTTTTTGGATCTTGATTTATATGGGGTACATGACTCTGTTATTATTACTAAAACGTTCAGCAAACCTTGTGCTGGTAATTCTATCTTGCATGCAGCAAGCAGTCACCCCAAACATACTATTAAATCGATTCCTTTGGGTGAATATACCAGAATTTTGAGAAACTGCAGCGATCCTACAGCTTTGGAAACGGAATTTAATTGTGTGGATACAAATTAAAAAACAGAAATTATCCTAAAGGGTCATTAAAAAGAGCACGAACAATTGTAAGTAATAAAAACAGAGAGGATCTCATTAGTGGAGGGCGACAACAAAAAAATGATCTTGCAGTGAAACCATATTTTTGTGCTCAATATAGTCCTCAATTCGGGGACATCAAAAAATCATTTTGAGATCGCTGCCTATTTTATATGAAGATCCCTCTCTTGCTGACATTCTTTCATCAGGTATTAATGTTGTTTCAAGGAAAGCGCCATCTATTGGTAACAAAGTTTCTCCAAGCATGTTCAGTAATAATTGCTCTTCTCATAAAACATCGTGGTTAGAACATAAAGGTTTTTATAAATGTGGCCACAATAGATGTGCACTTTGCAAATATGTTTGTGTAACAAAAACCTTTGAAAATAATGACAGCACTGCGATTTATACCATTAACAAATATATCAATTGTAATTCATGCTATGTGGTATATAAAATTATGTGCACTACTTGCAATTTATCTTATATAGGCTGCACTACTAGGAAACTAAAAATCAGGATCGCTGAACATTTGCAGGATATAAAGAATGTTTCTTCGAATCGCAATATTTCTGCTGCTGCTAAACATTTTATTTTTCAGCATGCTCGCAATGTTTCTTCCTTCCAAGTCACAGGTATTGAAAGTGTTAACCTGTCTGCCCGAGGTGGAGATGCACGTCAGCGACTCTCACACGTGAAGCTTTCTGGATCTTTAATCTACATACCAGACATCCATTTGGTTTCAACAAAAGAAACAAATTTATGTTCCATTATTAATTTTATTTCTTTGCATTGATTTTATTTGTGCAAATATTGTTTTTTTTTGTTTTTTTTTTCTTTATTCGTTATGTGCAAATTGTTAAAGGACTTGTCAAAAATCACATGACATTTTTTCTGATCGTGATTGGTCTTCCTTTGTCTTAAATATGTGCCTTTGTCTGAATATGTCAGCTGTGATAAAGATCCCTGTGATCGAAACGCGTAGCCTTCTCCTGAGCTTGTCCAGGAGCATGCCATTATTCATGTTTTTATGAATCAATAAAGATGAAGATTTTATTGAAGCTGGATCCCTTTTTCCTTCATTTTCTCATGTATCTTCACATTTGATCAAGCGGAGGATCCGTGCTTCTACAAACTGGTGAGCTGGTTAGCGTTCTTATATTTATCTTATGGACGCCTCTCCATTACTAAACTGTGGGCTTGATGTCACCGGACAATACAAAGGTGACCTCAACCCCACAAATATGAAGCCAACTTGCCACCGCCACAGGGCAAGTGGGAAGAGCAGGGCAAAGCCCCAGAATTGTTGCATCTAATAGATGCACCTTTTCTGGGGCAGCAGCAGCCTGCTATTTTTAGGCTATGAGGGCAATATCCATGGCCCTTAGCAGCTGGAGAATACCAGCCCTCTGCTCTCTGATTTAGCTTGGCTGGTTGTCAAAAATGCGGGGGGCCCCATGCTGTTTTTTATTTATGTAAATAATTGAAAAAACAGTATGGGAACTAGAGTTGAGCATTCCGATACCGCAAGTATCGGGTATCGGCCGATATTCGCTGTATCGGAATTCCGATACTTAGATCCGATATTTTCCATATATCGTATACCGGAATCGGAAGTTCCCATAATTCTTTGAGAGGCAATGTGATTTAGACAGCCAATGAGGAATCCTACGAAGTGTGGGCACATCCTGTAATGCTGCGGTCATGTTAACTAATGGCATGGCTGTGATTGGATGCTGAAATGATGTCAGAATGCACTATAAAAGGCGCCGCCGCCATTTTAGCGTCACTGTGCTGTGAATTCAGTTAGGGACAGAACGCTGCTCTGCTGACTCTGAGGGACAGTTAGAGATTGCGATTTTGTGTACTGTGCTTTAGGCAGGCTAGTTTACCAACCGCTGTGTAAAGCTTCCTTTTGCCTTGCAGTGTTGTTTTAACAGCTCTGTGCAAGGTGTGTGTGTGAGTGCAGGTGACGCTGCAGTTTGCTCTGCATCCAACGCTGTTTGTAGGCATCTGCACGTGTCACTCACAGACTCTTTTTTTTTCTTTAGTGTAATTCTTGCTGCTCCATTCAATAGAAATTATAGTATGACGCGCTTCCATCCGTATACAATACATTGGTTGCAAACACTAAAGAAGTACAGAAAGGAGCCTTTCAGAGATAGTGAACAGTTGTGTGCAGTGTTCACTGTAGTCTGTGATTTTTTTTTTTTGAGTGCAGATCACGCTCAGTTAGTTCTTGAACCACTGCTGCTTGTACTCTGCTGAGCGTGTCTCACTGCCTCATCCTTGACATTTTTCTCTAATTGTTGCTGCTACATTCTATTTCAAAGAATTCAAATCTATTAGTGTGATGTGCTTCCATCCGTATACAATACATTGGTTGCAAACAATATAGAAGTACACAAACGGGCCTTTCACAGCTACTGAACAGTTGTGTGCAGTGTTTACTGTAGTCAGAGGTTTTCATTATTGGAGTGCAGATCCCGCTCCAGTTAGTTCTTCAACCACTGCTGCTTGTACTCTGCTGAGGGTGTCTCACTGCCTCATCCTTGACATTTTTCTCTAATTGTTGCTGCTACATTCTATTTCAAAGAATTCAAATCTATTAGTGTGACGTGCTTCTATCCGTATCCATTACATTGGTTGCAAACATTATAGAAGTACACAAAGGAGCCTTTCAGAGATAGTGAACAGTTGTGTGCAGTGTTCACTCTAGTCTGTGAGGTTTTTTTTTTTTGGAGTGCAGATCCCGCTCCAGTTAGTTCTTCAACACTGCTGGTTGTAGTCTGCTGAACGTGTCTCACTGCCTCATCCTTGACATTTTTCTCTAATTGGTGCTGCTGCATTCTATTTCAAATAATTCAAATCTATTAGTGTGAAGTGCTTCCATCCGTATCCAATACATTGGTTGCAAACAATATAGAAGTACACAAACGGGCCTTTCACAGCTACTGAACAGTTGTGTGCAGTGTTTACAGTAGTCAGAGGTTTTCATTATTGGAGTGCAGATCCCGCTCCAGTTAGTTCTTCAACCACTGCTGGTTGTAGTCTGCTGAACGTGTCTCACTGCCTCATCCTTGACATTTTTCTCTAATTGGTGCTGCTACATTCTATTTCAAATAATTCAAATCTATTAGTGTGAAGTGCTTCCATCCGTATCCAATACATTGGTTGCAAACAATATAGAAGTACACAAACGGGCCTTTCACAGCTACTGAACAGTTGTGTGCAGTGTTTACAGTAGTCAGAGGTCTTCATTATTGGAGTGCAGATCACGCTCCAGTTAGTTCTTCAACCACTGCTGCTTGTACTCTGCTGAGCGTGTCTCACTGCCTCATCCTTGACATTTTTCTCTAATTGGTGCTGCTCCATTCTATTTAAAAAAAATCAAATCTATTAGTGTGACATGCTTCCATCCGTATCCAATACATTGGTTGCAAACACTATAGAAGTACACAAAGGAGCCTTTCAGAGATAGTGAACAGTTGTGTGCAGTGTTCACTCTAGTCTGTGAGGTTTTTTTTTTTTGGAGTGCAGATCATGCTCCAGTTAGTTCTTCAACCACTGCTGCTTGTACTCTGCTGAGCGTGTCTCACTGCCTCATCCTTGACATTTTTCTCTAATTGTTGCTGCTACATTCTATTTCAAAGAATTCAAATCTATTAGTGTGATGTGCTTCCATCCGTATACAATACATTGGTTGCAAACAATATACAAGTACAGAAACGGGCCTTTCACAGCTACTGAACAGTTGTGTGCAGTGTTTACTGTAGTCAGAGGTTTTCATTATTGGAGTGCAGATCCCGCTCCAGTTAGTTCTTCAACTGCTGCTTGTACTCTGCTGAGCGTTTCTCACTGCCTCATCCTTGACATTTTTCTCTAATTGTTGCTGCTACATTCTATTTCAAATAACTCAAATCTATTAGTTATTTTGTTACAGATTTGTGACAAAGACTAATAATTTTATGGTTTTAAAGGTGACGTTTCACTTGTTTACAGCTTAGAAATAAGGGTGTAGCCTCTAATCTATGTGTAGCAGTAGCCACTTTAACATGTCATGTTTTTTTCAACATGTGTAGCTAGCTAGCAGTAATTTTTGCCGGACACACAGCAGGGGAACAGCAGGCGTTGCTGAACCCCACAAACACATCAGCGATTGTTTTGATCTGTGCATCCAACACTTCTGAGCAGCAACTGGCAGTGTTGTAGCCCAGGGAGTAGAGTTCAGGTGGTAGAAAGATGAACATAACAGGAGACATGGATAACGTTGCCAACCAGTTATTTAATCTGAAACCGGACAGGCAAATTCATGCGAGATCCATGCCTTGTTCATTTTCAGAAAAGTAAGCCGGTCTACATTATCGGAGGATAGTCGCATGCTACGGTCTGTTAGTACACCACCTGCAGCACTAAAGAAGCGCTACGATAATACACTGGCAGCAGGGCAAGCCAGCACCTCCAATGCATACTGGCTAAGCTCTGGCCATGTATCCAGCTTAGAGACCCAAAACTTGAATGGGGAAGAGCCATCTGGGAGTACACTGAGAGGCCAAGACATGTAATCTGTCACCATCTTACGGAAACGTTGCCTCCTGCTGACTGGAGCCGTCTCGGATGGTGTAGACATTGGTGGCGCTGCCACAAAACTTTGCCACATTTGGAACATACTGGTCTTGCTGTTGTGAATGTGGTAGAAATGAATTCTGAGCAGAAGCTCCCTCTGGTGGTTACAAACAGTACTGAACTATCCAATGAAGATTGTGAAGATTGGAGATCAGGTGTTACTGACTGGTCTTTTATAAGGGAGGTTCCCTCCCATCAGGGTTGCCGGTGATCAATTGTTCTGGTCTCATCTTTGATTCCTGTACACCTTGTAGCTTGCTGTTTCGTGCCTGCATCTTTTGCTAACAGATAAGACATTTTCTTCTTTTATTTTTTTGTGATTTTTTTTGGCATTTTGTCCTGCACTTCTGTGGGGGTCTGCCGGGTCCCCTGGGGGGGCTTGTGCTCCTCTCAGTTTAGTTCAGCCACTGTTGTTTGTTCATTTTCCTTTTTCAGTTTTTTCTGTGGCTGCTGTTTAGTTTTTGTTACACCAGAGAACTAATTTAGGTGGTAGAGGTCGTGTCATCTCAGGTGTTTTTGTAATTAGTAGAGTTGGTACTTTTCAGGGTTTTTTGTGATTGCAGAAAGTGCCCTTCCTATCCTTTTCTATTTATGAAGTTTGAGCCCCAACGTTTGCTCATACTATTTTCTGTCTGTGTCAGTATTTCTTCTTGTCTAACCGCCATTACATGTTTGGGGGCTTTCTATGTTCTTTGTGGATCTGCTCCGGGGCAGATAGCTTTCCTCTTTCTATCTTTAGGTGTAGTTAGCTTCTCAGGCTGTGACGAGGCGTCTAGGACCAACGTAGGTACGCTCCACGGCTGCCTTTAGTTGTGGTGGTTAGTCAGGGTACTGCAATCACATAGATTCCAACCTCTCTGGTGTATTGCCTTTTTTGCCTGCTCTCCTCAGCTACCAAATCATAACATCTTGCCCTGTGCAGAGGCGCTGCTTGTGCTCCCTCTTGTTGCAGAGCTGTCTCCACTGCCTCGACGCACAGAGCTGCTTTGTAAAGCAGTAGTAGCAGCAGTGCTCTCGGCTGGAATAGAGAACATTATGGATTGCACCAGTGTGTCTTGGTACTCCCGCATTTTACGCTCCCGGTTCAACGGTGTGATGAGGCTTTGTAAGTTGTCCCGGTAGCGAGGGTCTAGGAGGGTGGACACCCAATAATCAGACGTGGTGAGAATGTGGGCGATGCGGCGGTCGTTTCTCATGCACTGCAGCATGAAATCAACCATGTGCTGCAGACTCCCAACTGGCCAAGAAACGCTGTCCCCTGCAAGAGGCGTCATCTCTGCCTGCTCTGCATCACCCCACCCTCGCTATACATACTGACTAGAGCGTTCTGTACCTCCCTCTGGAGCGATGTCTTCCTCCTCCATTGACTCCTCCTCATCCTCCTCACAAAGTGAGCCCTGCCCAGCCCTTTGTGAGGAACCACGTTGCGCTGACTGTCAAGAAGGTGATGGAATTTGTGACTCCTCATCCTCCACCTCTTCCAAAATCCCATCCCTTAGTGCTTGCATTGTTTTTTGAAGCAGCCAGATAAGGGGGACAGTCAGGCTGACTAGTGCATCATCTGCAAGAAATTAGGACTATCCGCAATTAGCATGGTTTCAGGCGCTCCCTCAAAACACATTTGTTCACAGCGCCTATCACATTCACTAATCAAAGTCATTCTATGTGTAAGTCTGTGTGTGTAGCCCATTCACTATCTCCATCCATCCATCACTCCCTTAAAATGGCTGGACCATCATTGTAAATACACCATTGTATATAAACACCTGTACTTTGTATCTCCCCCACTTCATTGTAGATTGTAAGCTGTCACGAGCAGGGCGGCTTATATTGCTTTAATTATTGTATTGTTAACGTTGTTACTTATGACTTGTGTTCTGAAACTGTTAACCTGTAAAGCGCTGCGGAATATGTTGGCGCTATATAAATAAAGATTATTATTATTATTATTATAGAGGCCCACTCAGTAGTGGTGAAGTGTGAACGGCGCAAATTGCGAGTTGATTGCGCCTGATGCAGCTGATACTCCATTACTGTTGGCTGCTGCTCACACAACCACTCCAACATATGTAACGTCGAATTCCACCTGGTGGGTACGTCACATATGATGTGATGTTCAGGAAGGCGAAATCTGCGTTGCAGAGCTGCAATAAGCGATCTGGCCATGCTGGAACGTCGCAAGTGAGCACACTCTAGGCGGACCTTGTGCAGCAGTGCATCAAGATCCGGATAGTCCCTCAAAAAACTCTGCAGACCAAGTTGAGCACATGTGACAGACATGGTATGTGAGTGAGGTTGCCAAGGCCCAGAGCTGCCACCAGATTTCGGCCATTGTCACACACTACCAAGCCTGGCTGGAGATTCGCTGACAAAAACCACACGTCGCTCTCCTGCTTGATGGCATTCCAGAGCTCCTGCGCTGTGTGGCTTCGATTCCCCATGGAAATTAATTTCAGGACGGCCTGTTGACGTTTGGACACGGCTGTGCTCATATCGGTCGCAACCGGTAAGCATTCACGGATCCATGTGGAGGTAGACCGTGACGGCTCCTGCAGCGATGATTCTGAGGAACTGGAGTAGGAGGAGGAGTCAATGTGTACAGACTTGATTCCTGCAATCCTTGGAGTTGGCAGAAAACGTACAGCGCCACTCGCAAGATCAGTACCCGGCTCCACAACATTGACCCAATGGGCAGTGAGGGAAAGGTATCGTCCCTGGCCATGGGTGTTAGAACCCTCTTGTTAGGTTTTGTTTCAGTTTGCTGGTCACATGACCTTTTTTCCCTATTTAGTCTGGCTCCACCCTTCTGGCTTTGCTTGACTTCATTGTAATATCTACTGTTAAGCTAGCCGGGTGCTTAGGTGCCTTACTCAGTCAGTTTTGCTTGATCTTAGGATCTCAAAGTATTTTGTTTTCTGTTTAATTATCCCTGCTACAATTTCTGTTAGGAGGTGTCCACCTTTTTCCCAGTCCCTAGATCTTGTAGGGATTCCTCCCTCGCAACTATAGGTCTTCGTTCAGACTAGCTGAGGACTTAGCGGGTCTGGTCGCAGGATCAGGTTCCCGTTACATCGTAGGGATTCAGCTTAGTTCTATTGTAGGGACAGAATTCCCTTCTTTCCTTAGTGCTTGTAGCAGATCATAACAATGGGTACTGGTCCACGCATCGGTGGTCAGGTGGACCTTGCTACTGAGGGCGTTTAGTAGCGCATGTTTAATTTTTCCCTCAACATGCTTTTGCAGACCAGGGACGGCTTGCCTGCTGAAATGAAATTGGCTTGGCACATTGTATTGTGGGACTGACAATGATATTAAGTTACGGAAACTGTCAGTCTCCACCAGCCTGAATGACAGCATTTCAAGGGACAGGAGTTTTGCAATGCCAGCATTCCGAGCCTGTGCTCGTGGATGGTTTGCCGAGTATGGCCGTCTTTTATCCCATGCCTGTGCTACCGATGGCTGTTTTGTGGCCTGGGAGTGTGAGTATGACAGGGAACTTGCTGCTGTGTGTGGAGTAACACTTTGTCTCTGGACAACAGTGACCAAGGTTCTTCCATGGCGATCATGTGAGGAAGCAGAACCAGCTGTGTGTGAGCTCGATGAAGAGGCTTCAAACAACTGAAGATGTAGGTGCTGCTGTAGGTTGGCCTACATCTCCAGTGTGTCTTTGTAACTCAACTACGTGCTTTGTCCGCACATGTTTCCACATATTAGTGGTATTGAGGTTACGGACACTTTTACCTCTTTTTACTTTTTGATTACACAGCTTGCATTTGACATAGCAAATATCATCTGCAAGTGTGTCAAAAAAGGACCACGCAGTGCAAGTCCTGGGAGCGCACGTTTTGACTTTTGGAAGACAACTGCTCCGAACAGGTGCCAAAATGGAGGCTACAGGCAACCGAGTCTGCAGCCTAACTCTACCTCCTGTTTGTACCGTTGGGGTAATGTCTTCCTCTATCTTCCTTCTATCACTAACCACTTCTCTAGGCCTCTCACAGCTTTCAACCTCTGAGACACACAAGGATGGTAACACCCTTGACCTGGTCTTTGTCCGCCTCTGTTCAATCTCCCACCTAAATAACTCACCGCTTCCACTGTCTGACCACAACATTCTCTCCTTCACGCTCACAAATCCTCCACCACCCCAGCGCACTCCTACCTACCACACATTCAGAAATCTACAAGCATTAACCCTCAGACACTTTCAGATTCCCTACACTCATCACTGTCCCCAATCTCCTCTTTTTCCTGTCCTGATCTGGCTGTTCATCACTACAATGACACTCTTAGAAGCACCCTTGACCAATTAGCGCCGCTCACCCTCAGAACTTCCAAACACACAGTAAAACAGCCCTGGCTCACATTGCAAACTCAACTTCTTCAGCGATGCTCTAGGAGTGCTGAACGCCTTTGTAGAAAAACCCGCACACCACAAGACTTCATCCACTTTAAATTCATGTTAAGAACTTATAATGCTGCCCTTCACCTCGCCAAACAAACCTACTTCACCACCCTGATCTCCTCACTAGCCAACAACCCCAAGAAACTTTTTGACACTTTTCACTCCCTCCTCAGGCCAAAAGCACAAGCCCCTATCACAGACATTTGTGCTGACGACCTGGCCTCCCATTTTATATAAAAAATATATACTATCCGTCAGGAAATCTGCTCTCAACCACCAAGGGCTGTGACTCCCATCCCACCCTGCTGTTCCCCTGGCTCACTTTCCACATTTGATCCCATCACAGAAGAAGTCTCCAGAGTCCAGACTCCTCTCTTCCTCTCGTACGACTACATGCACTACCGACCCCATTCCCTCACATCTCCGCCAGTCTCTATCTCCAGTTGTCACAACTCACCAAACTAAAATCTTTAATCTCTCACTCTCCTGTGGCATTTTCCCATCTGCCTTCAAACACTCCATCATTATCCACTACAAAAGAAACCCGCTCTCGATCCTTCCTGCACAAATACAGACTGGTCTCCAATCTCCCCTTCATCTCTAAACTTTTGGAGTGCCTAGTCTTCTCCCACCTCACCCGTTACCTCTCCAATCACTCCCTCCTAGACCCTTCACAGTCCGGCTTACGCCCCTACATTCGACCAAAACTGCAGTCATCAAAGTGAGCAATGACCTTCTTACAGCAAAACGTAACGGTGACCACTCTTTGCTCATTCTTCTCGACCTTTCTGCAGCTTTCGACACGGTTGACCACCGTCTCCTACTGTCTAGGCTTCACTCACTAGGTATTAAGGACACTGTTCTCTCCTGGTTCTCCTCCTATCTTTCTGACCGCTCCTTCAGTGTTTTGTTCTCTGGCTCCACGTCATCTTTTCTTCCTCTCACTGTCGGTGTACCCCAGGGCTCAGTCCTTGGCCCCCTTCTCTTCTCTCTCTACACAGCCACAATTGGACAGACCATCAGCAGATTTGGCTTTCAGTACCATCTTTCTGCTGATGACACACAACTATACACGTCATCCCCCAACCTCACCCCCGCTGTACTACAGAACGCCAACGACTGTCTGTCCGCAGTCTCCAACATCATGTCCGCTCTCTATCTGAAACTCAACCTCTCCAAAACTGAACTTCTTCTGCTCCCGCCGTCTACTAACCTCACTAAATTTGACATATCCCTCTCCGTGGGCGGCACCATAATAACACCCCGGCAGCAGGCTCGCTGTCTCGGTGTTATGTTTGACACCAATCTTTCCTTCACCTCCCATATACAATCTCTTGCCCGCTCTTGCCGCCTACACCTAAAGAACATCTCTAGAATCCGCCCTTTTCGCACCATGGAAACAACAAAAACCCTCACTGTAGCATTGATCCACTCCCGCCTGGACTACTGCAACGCTCTATTACTTGGCCTCCCCATTACTTGACTATCCCCTCTCCAGTCCATCCTTAATGCAGCAGCCAGGGTAATCCATCTGGCTAATCGGTACTCGGACGCGTCCGCTCTTCGCCATTCCTTACACTGGCTGCCCATTCATTATAGTATCCAATTCAAAGTAGTGGTTCTCAGCCACAAAGCTATCCACAGTGCAGCACCCCCTACATCTCCTCCCTCATTTGTATCTATCGGCCTAACCGACTGCTGCGCTCTGCAAACGACTTTCGACTAACCTCTGCACTAATCCGTACCTCCCACTCCCGACTCCAAGACTTCTCCCGCGCTGCGCCAATCCTCTGGAATGCTCTACCCCAAGAAATTAGGACTATCCACAATTTGCATGGTTTCAGGCGCTCCCTCAAAACACATTTGTTCAGAGGGGCCTATCACATTCACTAATCAAAGTCATTCTATGTATTCTGTGTAAGTGTGTGTGTGTGTGTGTCTAGCCCATTCACTATCTCCATCCCTCACTCCCTTAAGATGGCTGGACCATCATTGTAAATGCACCATTGTATATAAACACCTATACTTTGTATCTCCCCCACCTCATTGTAGATTGTAAGCTGTCACGAGCAGGGGCGACTTATTTTGCTTTAATTATTGTATTGTTAACGTTGTTACTTATGACTAGTGTTGAGCGATACGATACCGCAAGTATCGGGTATCGGCCGATATTAGCTCTATCGGCCTTTCGATACTTAGTTTCGATATTTTCCATATATCGTATACCGTAATCGGAAGTTCCCATAATTCTTTGAGAGGCAATGTGATTTTAGTCAGCCAATGAGGAATCCTAAGAAGTGTGGGCACATCCTGTACTGCTGCGGTCATGTTAACTAATGGCATGGCTGTGATTGGATGCTGAAATGATGTCAGAATGCACTATAAAAGGCGCCGCCGCTGTTATGATTCGGTAGCTGAGGAGTGCAGGCAAAAAGGCAATACACCAGAGCAGTTGGAATCTATGAGATTGCAGTACCCTGACTAACCACCACAACTAGAGGCAGCCGTGGAGCGTTCCTACGTTGGTCCTAGACGCCTCGTCACAGCCTGAGAAACTAACTACACCTAAAGATAGAAATAGGAAAGCTATCTGCCCCGGAGCAGAACCCCAAAGATAATAGCAAGCCCCCAAACATGTAATGGCGGTTAGACAAGACGAAATACTGACACAGACAGAAAATAGTATGAGCAAACGTTGGGGCCCAAACTAACTAAATAGAAAAGGATAGGAAGGGTACTTACTGCAATCCCAAAAAAAACCCTGAAAGCACCAACTCGACTAATTTCAAAAACACCTGAGATCACACGACCTCTACCACCTAAATTAGCTCTCTGGTGTAACAAAATCAAAACAGCAGCCACTGAAAAAACTGGAAAAAGCAAAAGTACAAACATCAGTGGCTGAACTAAACTGAGAGGGCAAAAGCCCCTGAGGGGACCCAGAAGGCCCCCACAGAAGTGCAGGACAAAATGCAAAAATCAAGCACAGAAACAAAAAGAAGAAAATGTCTTATCTGTTAGAAGGAGATGCAGACACGACACAGCAGGCTACAAGGGAAACTGGAATCAAGGATTCAGACCAGAACAATTGATCACCGGTAACCCTGATGGGAAGGTGACTCCCTTATATAAGACCAGTCAGTAACACCTGATTCCCAGTCCTCACAATCTTCACTGAACAGACCAGTACCGCTTGTAACCACCAGAGGGAGCCTCTGCTCAGAACTCATCTCAAGCCCATTCACAACAGTACCCCCCCCTTGAGGAGGGGTCACCGAACCCTCATTTGAGCAACCAGGTCGGTCAGGATGAGTTCTATGATACGCACGGATGAGTCTCCTAGCATGGATGTCCGAAGCAAACACCCAAGAATTGTCTTCCTGACCATAACCTCTCCACTTAACCAAATACTGGAGTTTCCGTCTAGAAAAACGAGAATCTAATATTTTCTCAACCACATACTCCAGATTACCCTCAACCAAAACAGGGTCAGGAGGCACAGCAGCAGGAACCACTGGCTCAACAAACCTCTTCAACAAGGACTTGTGGAACACGTTATGGATCTTAAATGTCCCTGGAAGAAGCAAACGAAAAGAAACAGGATTAAGAATCTCCATGATCTTATAAGGTCCAATGAACCTAGGCTTAAATTTAGGAGATGCTACTCTCATAGGAATATTTTTTGAGGACAACCAGACCAAGTCCCCCACTTTAAACCGAGGACCATCAGTCCTATGCCGGTTAGCAAACCGCTGGGCCCTCTCTTGAGAGAGGGACAACCTCTCCACTACCTGGTCCCAAATCTGTTGCATACGCTCCACAACAGAGTCAACACCCGGACAGACAGAAGCCTCCGTCTGTCCCGAAGAAAATCGAGGATGAAACCCAGAATTACAGAAAAATGGAGACATCAAAGTGGCAGAGCTAGCCCTATTATTAAGAGCAAACTCAGCCAAAGGCAAAAAAGAAACCCAGTCATCCTGATCAGCAGACACAAAGCATCTTAGATAAGTCTCCAATGTCTGATTTGTTCTCTCAGTTTGACCATTGGTCTGAGGATGAAACGCCGAGGAGAAAGACAATTGAACACCAAGTTTAGAACAAAAGGTCCTCCAAAATCTGGAAACAAACTGGACTCCTCTGTCAGACACAATGTTCTCAGGAATGCCGTGTAAACGAACCATGTGCTGAAGGAACAAAGGCACCAATTCAGAGGAGGAAGGCAACTTAGGCAATGGCACAAGATGTATCATCTTGGAAAACCTATCACAAATCACCCAGATGGCGGTCATTCTCTGAGAAACAGGAAGGTCGGAAATGAAATCCATAGAGATATGGGTCCATGGTCTCTTGGGCACAGGCAATGGCATCAACAAACCACCAGAGCGAGAGCAAGGCTTGGAGCGAGAGCAAATCCCGCAGGACTGCACAAATTCCCTGACATCACGAGACAAGGTAGGCCACCAAAAGGACCGACTAACCAAGTCTCTGGTACCAAAAATTCCGGGATGCCCAGCCAACGCGGAACAATGAATCTCAGACATCACACTCTTTTTCCACTGGTCCGGGACAAACAATTTTCCAACAGGGCAGCGCTCGGGCCTATCCTCCTGACACCCCTCCAGAGCAAGTCTCAAATTGGGTGAGATGGCGGAAAGAACTACACCCTCTTTCAAAATAACAGAAGGATCAGATAACTCAGGAGAGTCCGCAAGGAAACTCCTCGAGAGAGCATCCGCCTTAACATTCTTAGTGTCAGGAAGAAAGGAAACCACAAAATTAAAACGTGTGAAAAACAAGGCCCACCTGGCCTGTCTAGGATTGAGTCGCTTGGCAGATTCCAGATAAACCAGATTCTTATGGTCCGTAAGGACCACCACCCGATGTTTGGCTCCCTCCAGCCAATGTCTCCACTCTTCAAAAGCCCACTTCATGGCCAATAACTCCCGATTACCCACGTCATAATTACGTTCAGTAGGAGAAAATTTTCGAGAGAAAAAGACACAAGGGTTACTTTTAGAGGTCTCTGGATCTTTTTGGGACAAAACGGCACCTGCCCCAATTTCAGAGGCATCAACCTCCACCTGAAATGGCAGAGAAACATCAGGCTGCCGTAGAACAGGAGCAGAAGTGAATCTCTGCTTAAGTTCCTGAAATGCAGAGACTGCCTCAGGAGGCCAATTCACCACATCAGAACCCTTTTTGGTCAAATCAGTTAATGGTTTAACAATAACCGAGAAATTACCAATAAATGTACGATAAAAATTGGCAAAACCCAAAAATCTTTGAAGAGCCTTTAATGAAGTAGGTTGGACCCAATCACAGATGGCCTGAACCTTGACCGGGTCCATTTCAATAACAGATGGGGACAAAATGAATCCCAGAAATGAGATCCTCTGTACGCCAAAAAGACACTTTGATCCCTTCACATACAAAGCATTCTCTCTCAAAATCTGGAATACAGTTCGAACATGTTTCACATGAGAGTCCCAGTCATTGGAAAAAATCAAGATATCATCCAAATAAACAATCAGAAATTTATCCACAAAATCCCTGAAAATGTCATTCATGAAGGACTGGAAGACAGAAGGAGCATTAGTGAGCCCAAAGGGCATCACAAGGTACTCAAAATGCCCCCCCGGGGTATTGAATGCCGTCTTCCATTCATCCCCGTGCTTAATGCGAATAAGGTTATATGCCCCCCTGAGGTCAAGCTTGGTAAACCAAGTAGCGTTTTTCACCCTGGAAAACAGGTCAGAAAGCAAGGGTAACGGGTATTGATATTTCACAGTAATATTGTTCAAAAGACGATAATCAATACACGGCCTTAATGAACCATCCTTTTTGGCCACAAAGAAAAAACCGGCACCTAAGGGTGAAGAGGATGGTCTGATATGACCTTTCTCCAATGACTCCTTGATAAAAGACCGCATAGCGTCACGTTCAGGTACAGACAAGTTAAAAAGGCGACCTTTAGGGAATTTACTACCAGGCACTAATTCAATAGCGCAGTCATAGCTCCTATGGGGAGGCAAGGATGCAGATTTACTTTCGCTAAACACATCAGAAAAATCAATCAAAAAGTCAGGAACATCCTGAGCCTGGGGGAGGCAGAAAAAACAGGAGTGTTGGTATTAACACATTGGCAGCCCCAACTGGTTACAGACACAGATTTCCAATCCAAAACAGGATTATGAGACTGTAACCAAGGGAAACCCAGTACGATAATATCATGCAGATTATACAGAACCAAAAATTTGCAGCACTCTAGATGATCAGGTTCAACCCTCATTATAACCTGAGTAGAGAACTGAGGTTTATTCTCAACCAAAGGGGTAGAATCGATTCCCAGAAGGGGAATAGACTTCTGCAGGGGTATCAAGGGAAACCCACAACGTTTAGCAAAATCATAATCCATCAGGTTAATGGCTGCTCCAGAATCAACGAAAGCCTGAGCAGAAAATGAGGACAGAGAGCATATCAGAGTGACAGTTAGTAAAAACTTAGTCTGAACACTACCCAAGACAACTGAGCGTGCAAAACGTCCTCCCCGCTTAGGGCAGACTGAAATAGCATGAGAGGCATCACCACAGTAGAAACATAACCCATTGCGCTTTCGAAACTCATGACGCTGTGCCCCAGACACCACTCTATCACACTGCATGGATTCAGAAGCAGGTTCACAAGGCAACACTATTCCAGCATACTTTTCCGCTCACTCAAACGTCTGTCAATTTGAATCGCTAATGACATAGAATCATTGAGACCAGAGGGGACAGGGAATCCCACCATAACATCCTTTACATTATCTGACAGCCCCTTCCGAAAAAGGGCCGCCAAAGCGTCGTCATTCCACTTGGTCAGGACTGCCCACCTACGGAATCTCTGACAGTATAACTCAGCGTCATCAAGCCCCTGATTTAATGCCAACAAGGCTTTTTCAGCTTGATTAGTGACATTAGGCTCATCGTACAATAACCTCAAAGCCTGAAAAAATGCATCAACATCACTCAAAACAGGATCCCCAGGTGTCAGGGAAAAAGCCCAATCCTGAGGATCGCCGCGCAGGAGAGAGATGACAATTTGAACCTGCTGCGCTGCGTTTCCTGAGGACTTAGATTTTAAGGCAAAAAACAATTTACAATTATTTTTGAAATTCTGAAACTTAGCTCGATCCCCTAAAAACAAATCTGTCATGGGAATCCTAGTTTCCACAACAGGCAACCTAGCAAGATAGGTAGCAATACTCCGAACCTCAGTGGCAAGCTGATCCACACGGCCAGACAACTGTGCAAACTCCATTGAGAGAAAAAAAAAAATCCTCCCTAGCACCCAGAGATACAGAGGGGAAAAAAAAAAAAAAAATGCAACAAACAGAAAAATTCTCTGACAACTCTGACAACCTTTTTTTTTTTCTTTCACAATATTTTTTCCCTTCTGTGAGTACCATACAATTTTCAATTTTTAGGGCCGGTGATACTGTTATGATTCGGTAGCTGAGGAGTGCAGGCAAAAAGGCAATACACCAGAGCAGTTGGAATCTATGAGATTGCAGTACCCTGACTAACCACCACAACTAGAGGCAGCCGTGGAGCGTTCCTACGTTGGTCCTAGACGCCTCGTCACAGCCTGAGAAACTAACTACACCTAAAGATAGAAATAGGAAAGCTATCTGCCCCGGAGCAGAACCCCAAAGATAATAGCAAGCCCCCAAACATGTAATGGCGGTTAGACAAGACGAAATACTGACACAGACAGAAAATAGTATGAGCAAACGTTGGGGCCCAAACTAACTAAATAGAAAAGGATAGGAAGGGTACTTACTGCAATCCCAAAAAAACCCTGAAAGCACCAACTCTACTAATTTCAAAAACACCTGAGATCACACGACCTCTACCACCTAAATTAGCTCTCTGGTGTAACAAAATCAAAACAGCAGCCACTGAAAAAACTGGAAAAAGCAAAAGTACAAACATCAGTGGCTGAACTAAACTGAGAGGGCAAAAGCCCCCTGAGGGGACCCAGAAGGCCCCCACAGAAGTGCAGGACAAAATGCAAAAATCAAGCACAGAAACAAAAAGAAGAAAATGTCTTATCTGTTAGAAGGAGATGCAGACACGACACAGCAGGCTACAAGGGAAACTGGAATCAAGGATTCAGACCAGAACAATTGATCACCGGCAACCCTGATGGGAAGGTGACTCCCTTATATAAGACCAGTCAGTAACACCTGATTCCCAGTCCTCACAATCTTCACTGAACAGACCAGTACCGCTTGTAACACCAGAGGGAGCCTCTGCTCAGAACTCATCTCAAGCCCATTCACAACACGCCGCCATTTTAGCGTCACTGTGCTGTGAATTCAGTAAGGG
>JARQOD010009164.1:0-32545 GCA_033576555.1 Oophaga sylvatica | reverse complement strand
TCTGGGCTCATGGCCTTGGTCGTGATTTCTCGTGGGCTCTATATCCTTGGTCAGTGATTTCTCTGGGCTCTATGGTCCTGATCAGTGATTTCTCTGGGCTCTATGGCCTGATCAGTGATTTCTCTGGGCTCTATGGCCTTGGTCAGTGATTTCTCTGGGCTCTATGGTCCTGATCAGTGATTTCTCTGGGCTCTATGGCCTTGGTCAGTGATTTCTCTGGGCTCTATGTCCTGATCAGTGATTTCTCCTTCGTCTCATTGGGGGACACAGGACTGTGGGTGTATGCTACTGCCACTAGGAGGCTGACACTAAGTAAACATAAAAAAAGGTTAGCTCCTCCTCCGCCGTATACACCTCAGCACTGGCCACAGGCAAATCCAGTTATTGCTTAGTGTCTGATGGAGGCACACGTCTGGTTCATTTTCCAGACCATTTTTTTTTTTTTCCCACGAAGATGAGATAGGGGCGACGGATCCTATTGAAAGGGTCCGATCTCCCCAAACCATCAACGGGCGAGCACGTGGAGTAAAGCCTCCATCGTATCCTCTCCCGCAACGTGGGACATAAATGCCGGACTCAGCCCTGACCACCCTAAGGTATTGAAACCCTAGGCTGTACAGAGGCGGGAGTTAGTCCGTGCGGCCCCCACTGCACCACCAATGCTAGACTGCGGTGCTGCAAGGTGGCGGACGGTCCCTCTCCTCATCCCCTGAAGG
Organism: Oophaga sylvatica; assembly: GCA_033576555.1. Lineage (NCBI taxonomy): Eukaryota > Metazoa > Chordata > Amphibia > Anura > Dendrobatidae > Oophaga > Oophaga sylvatica. Next base: position 31,829 of record JARQOD010009164.1, on the reverse strand, counting down.
GGTGATGGAGTTAGGGTTCCTGCACCGTCTTTTTTACTTTTCACGGAGAGCCCCCTTTTTTAATGCGCTGCATGTGAAGATTGGAAGAAGAATCTCACCTTCAAATGGCATAGAGATACAGCAACGCTCCACCCGGCTTCCTGGACTAGGCCGCGGGCTGAAGAATAATGGTAGCGGGGTCGTGAGTATGGGCCCGCTTCGGCGGCGTCCCTCTCCTCTCAGCAGCAGTACCCTCTCCAGACAGCCTCCCCCAGGTGGGGAGTTGAAGCAAGAGCCAGGCGTGCTCATGGACACCTTAGGTCCGACTTTGGGGTGTCCGCCGCCGGGGGGAAAAAATTTAGGCCGCGGCTTCTAATGGCGCTAGGCCGCGGCTTCAAATCTAGTCCCCGGCTTTTTCCGGGGACTGGGCCGCTAGCCAGAGTGTTTTGCGGCGTCAGCTTGAGGGGGGCGCGGTCGCGGAGGTGGGCTCCGCCTCCGGCGGCGTCTCTTTCCGGCGGACCCGCCCTCCGACTTTGGGGCCGCCGCCCCGGAAATTTAGATCGCGGCTTCAGTGACCGCTAGGCCGCGGCTTTAAATTTAGTCCCCGGCTTTTGCCGGGGATAGGCCGCGACCGGAAGTTGGGGGGACGGAAGCCCTGACGTCATAGGCCGCGCCTTTTGACCCTCCCTTCTGAGGCTCGGCTACATGACACTTCCTCTTTGATAGAGAAGCGCTCTTTTTTTGAAAGATTGGAGCCGCAGCAATTCCCCCTGGAGAAACTCACTAAGGGACGCTGGGATACAGGACTGGGGTGAGTGCTACTACCTCCAGCCTGATTGTTGTGCACTTTTGCGCCCTTCCGCTGTTTGACACATCCAGTTTTTTGTGTACTGTGACGGATTCAGAATGTCCAAAAGAACCAAGACGCATACGATACTTTATACCGCATGCATTGCTTGTAAGTCCCCTTTTCCGCATGCCCAGACTTCTCGGGTCTGCGAGGCCTGTGACTCTGAACGGGCTCAGGAACCTTCTCCTATAGCCGAGCCTAGTGCGCCAAGCCCTCCTGAATGGGCCCTTTCCCTGGCTCAATCTGTGGCGTCATTGACTAGAGCGTTGAGTCCCTTCAAGCTCCCGATAGGAGCAGGGACAGTGGTTCTCCTGTCTTGAATACATCTCAGGAACCTCAGGCCTGCAGGGGCCGCGCTCGCACCAGGCAGACACAGGGGAAACGAACCCACACTGTGTCGCCCATGCCGTCTGGAGCCTCGGCATCTTTTAGTTCCGTCTCCCGCTCTCCCTCTCCCTTGGCAAGTGATCAATATTCGGATTCCGATATGGAGGAGTCACTTAATCTAGAGGCGCAGTATAGTCAAGAAACAATTGACAGTTTGATCGAAGCTATCAATCAAACTCTGGGGATAGACGATGAGTCCACCTTGACCTCTGGTCACAAGGTGACCTTTAAACGAGCCAGGCAAGCCCATAAGGTTTTTGGTGCTCATCCTGAGTTTGAGGAATTAGTGCAGCGCCACCGGGAGAAACCGGACAAGCGCTTTGCTGGACAAAAGGCTCTCAATACTAGATATCCTTTTGCTCCTGAGCTCCTTAAAAAGTGGACAGAATCTCCTTCGGTTGATCCTCCTGTTTCACGTTTGGCATCTAAAACGCTCCTCTCTATTCCCAGCGGTTCCTCTATTAAGGAGCCAACGGATCGTCTAATTGAGAGTTTGGCCCGTTCGGTATTTGAGGCGTCAGGTTCTGCTCTCTCTCCTTCTTTTGCAGCAACTTGGGTTGCCAAGGCCATGATATCCTGGTCGGAATCTCTAAATAAAGCTCTTCACGGCATAGAGGTGCCGTCTGAGGTAACTCAGATTTCTAATCAAATAGCTCTTGCCGGAGACTTCTTAATTAATGCATCCATGGATGCGGCAAATTGCGCAGCATTAGCCGCTGCTAATGCAATTGCCATTAGAAGATCCTTGTGGCTAAGAACCTGGCGAGCGGATTCGACTTCAAAGAAGTCGCTTACATCTTTACCTTATCACAGTGGTCGGTTATTTGGCGAGAGATTGGATCAGCTTATATCTGATGCAACGGGAGGGAAGAGCAATTTCCTTCCTCAGCAAAGGTTTAAACAACCTTTTCGTCGACAACCTCAGCCTCGTTTCAGAGCCTTTCGTAACCCAGGCTGGGCCATGCCAGCCACCTCCAGCGGCTCAGGTCGGCCTAATCAGGCCAAAGATCGCCAGGTCACCTACAGGACCAATCCTCTGGGAAGAGGGAGATCTTATCAGCCAAGATCCAGAGGGTCCAAACCCCAAAGATATTCGGACAAATGACTGGAGGCAAAATCCGGTCAATTTTTCCAGGGTAGGCGGCCGCTTACTCTGGTTTCGTCCCACTTGGCTATCAGTGACTCACGACGAGTGGGTCAGGGAGTTAGTCTCCACAGGGTACAAAATAGAATTTACCAGCCTTCCCCCAAATCGCTTTTTCCCCTCGCGCCTTCCCAAGGAGGAGTCTCGACGTCGTACCTTATTCAAGGCGGTCGAATCTCTTCGACACAGCGGGGTTGTTGTACCTGTACCAGGGGTCGAAAGAGGTCAGGGTTTTTATTCCAACCTGTTCATTGTACCCAAGAAGGATGGGACCGTAAGGCCCATTCTAGATCTAAAGCGGTTAAACCGGTTTGTCAAAATTCGGCATTTCCGAATGGAATCTCTCCGTTCGGTCATTGCAGCCATGGAAAAAGGGGAATTTCTAGCATCAATAGACATTCAGGATGCCTATCTTCATATTCCCATTTTTCCCCCTCATCAAAAGTTTCTTCGGTTTGCCATCGACAGGCTTCATTTTCAGTTCGCAGCCCTGCCATTCGGGCTAGCCACAGCCCCCAGAGTGTTCACAAAGGTCATGGCTGCTGTTGTGTCCATTTTGCACTCCAGGGGGATAGTCATTCTGCCTTACTTAGACGATCTCCTCATTAAGGGGCCGTCTTTTCAGATCTGCGAGGAAAGTGTCAGCATTACGTTAGACACCCTTGCTCGTTTAGGGTGGCTGGTAAATATGAAGAAGTCATCTCCCGTGCCATCTCGGAAGATCACCTTTTTAGGGATGAATTTCGACACCGCTCAGGGGTTGATAATTCTTCCTCAAGACAAGGCCTTAGTTCTCCGCCAAGAGGTACGGATACTTTGCCAACCAATTCCTCACACCATCCGGTTTTGCATGAGGGTCCTAGGAAGGATGGTGGCAGCAATCGAGGCTATTCCTTTTGCCCAATTTCATCTTCGCCCCCTTCAACATGCACTCTTGGCGGTATGGGACGGGAGCCCTTACTCCCTCAATCTGCGGTGTCGCCTGTCCCTGCAGATCAGACAGACTCTTATGTGGTGGACGAGGGACACCACTCTTCGACAGGGTCGTTTGTCTCCTCCAAATTTTTGGTTGGTTGTCACAACGGACGCCAGCCTTCTCGGATGGGGAGCAGTGTTTCGTCACCACACAGCTCAGGGAATTTGGTCTCAGCAGGAATCGACCCTCCCGATCAATATTTTAGAGATCCGAGCGGTTCGGCTGGCTCTGAGGCATTTTTATCAGCATCTGGCGGGCCGCCCAGTCCGAATACAATCGGACAATGCCACGGCGGTGGCATACATAAACCATCAGGGAGGTACCCGCAGCAGGGCGGCCATGCACGAGGTAAAACAGATTCTAACCTGGGCAGAGAAAAATCACTCTGTGATTTCAGCAGTCCACATACCGGGCGAGGAAAACTGGGCAGCAGATTTTCTCAGCCGTCACGGCATAGCATCAGGGGAATGGTCTCTACATCCCGAGATCTTTCAGCAGATATGCCGACGCTGGGGAACCCCAGATGTGGACCTGATGGCTTCCAAGATAAATGCCAAGGTGCCCAACTTTGTTTCCCGGTACCGGGATCCGCAGGCAATTGCAGTGGATGCCCTGGTTCTACCATGGAATCAGTTTCATCTTCCGTACTTGTTTCCTCCAATAGCTCTGCTCCCAAGGGTGATCAGAAAGATCAGGTTAGAAGGGGTCCCAGCGATATTAATCGCTCCAGATTGGCCACGTCGCCCATGGTACGCGGAGCTGGTACAATTGCTCGCCGACGCACCCTGGCGACTGCCAGAGCGCGCGGACCTTCTTTCTCAAGGCCCAGTTTACCACCAGAACTCAGCGGTCCTGTGTTTGATGGCTTGGCCGTTGAATCTTGGATCCTGACCAGGGCTGGATTCTCTAAAAAAGTCGCCGCGACGATGGCTAGCGCCCGAAAGCCTGTCTCGGCTCGCATCTACCACGGGACTTGGAAGGTCTTTTTTACTTGGTGCAGGGAACATGGTTGTTCCCCGCTTCAGTTTTCAATTCCAAACATTCTGTCATTTCTCCAGGCAGGCCTAGATTCAGGTCTAGCACCAAGTACGCTTAGACGCCAGATATCAGCCTTATCAGTGCTTTTTCAGCGAAGGATCGCGTCTAATTTTCAAGTTAGGACCTTTATTCAAGGGGTTGTCCATATAGTTCCCCCCTATAAGGCTCCCTTAGATGTTTGGGATCTCAATCTAGTCCTGGGAGTCCTGCAGGAATCTCCTTTTGAACCTTTGCAGGAGGTTTCTCTTATCATTTCTTTCCTGGAAAGTGGTGTTTTGGTAGCCATAACATCCATAAGGCGGGTTTCGGAGCTGGCTGCACTGTCTTGTCGAGCTCCGTACTTACTTTTCCATCAGGATAAGGTGGTGCTCAGACCAACACCACCTTTTTTGCCTAAAGTCGTGTCCTCATTTCATATTAATGAGGACATTGTTTTGCCCTCATTTTGCCCAGCTCCGACGCACCGTGTGGAGAAGGCTCTCCATACGCTGGATCTGGTGAGAGCACTCAGGAGATATGTATCTCGGACGGCGTCCTTTCGTCAGACGGACACTCTGTTTGTCCTCCCTGAAGGTCGCAGGAAGGGACTTGCTGCTTCTAAATCAACCTTGGCTAGGTGGATTCGGTTAGCCATTCAGGAGGCTTACCGCATCAGAGGCGCAGTGGTTCCCGCAGGGATCAAGGCTCACTCCACCATAGCGGTGGGTGCTTCCTGGGCCCTTCGACATCAGGCTTCGGTGGAACAGGTTTGTAAGGCAGCAACCTGGTCCAGTCTGCATACCTTTTCCAAGCATTATAATGTCCATACCCAGACTTCTGCGGATGCCAGTCTGGGTAGAAGGATTCTTCAGGGCGCGGTTGCGCACCTATAAGCAATGCTTGATTATAAACTACACTGTGGAGTCGGTTTCCCACCCAAGGGACTGCTTTGGGACGTCCCACAGTCCTGTGTCCCCCAATGAGACGAAGGAGAAATACGGATTTTTGTGTTACTCACCGTAAAATCCTTTTCTCCGAGACGCTCATTGGGGGACACAGTTCCCTCCCTAATAGCCGGATGGCTTTGTTTTGAGTTAACTCTATTCTCTGATTAGTCTGTATCAGCAGTTTTTTCTTCTGGATATACTGTATCTGTGTTAACTCTGATTTATTTTAGCCTCCTACTGCTTTTTGCACTAAACTGGATTTGCCTGTGGCCAGTGCTGAGGTGTATACGGCGGAGGAGGAGCTAACCTTTTTTTATGTTTACTTAGTGTCAGCTCCTAGTGGCAGTAGCATACACCCACAGTCCTGTGTCCCCCAATGAGCGTCTCGGAGAAAAGGATTTTACGGTGAGTAACACAAAATCCGTATTTCTCTGGGCTTCATGGCCTTGGTCAATGATTTCTCTGGGCTCTATGGCCTTGGTCAATGATTTCTCTGGGCTTCATGGCCTTGGTCAGTGATTTCTCTGGGCTCTATGGTCCTGATCAGTGATTTCTCTGGGCTCTATGGCCTTGGTCAGTGATTTCTCTGGGCTCTATGGTCCTGATCAGTGATTTCTCTGGGCTCTATGGCCTTGTTCAATGATTTCTCTGGGCTCTATGGCCTTGGTCAATGATTTCTCTGGGCTCTATGGCCTTGGTCAGTGATTTCTCTGGGCTCCATGGCCTTGGTCTGTGATTTCTTGTGGGCTCTATGATCCTGGTCAGTGATTTCTTGGGTCTCTATGGTTTGGGCCTGTGATTTCACAGGGGCTCTATCGTCCTGGTGAGTTATTTCTCGCGAGTTTTAAGGCCCTGGTCAGTGATTTCTCGGCTCTATGGTTCTGACTTTTCTCTTTGTGCACTATGATTTTCATTCAAGAGTGACTTTGTGTTTTGGGTGCTGTGTCGTTCGTGGGTCGTTTATGTACTGTCAAGATTATATCCTTTTTGCTACTTTCCAGGAATCTTTGATGTTTGATGATGTTGCTATATATTTCACTCCAGAGGAGTGGGGGAGCTTAGAAGAATGGCAGAAGGATCTGTACAAGGAGGTGATGATGGACAATTACCACGCGCTCCAGTCACTAGGTAAGTAGAGCTGGCAGCAACTGATAAATTGTCCTGAGAGATCTATCACTAGTCACAGTCAGTGTCTTCCTAACCCACACCCTTCTTACTAGTCACAGTCAGTGTCTTTCAAACCCACACCCTTCTCACCAATCACAGCTGTAGTCTTACCCCATTTCCATCTGAGTACTCAGAGCTGCCGTTGCCTGTGTAACGCCCAGTCTGAGGTGCTGCACACTCTTTGAGGTGTTAGTGGATCCTGTGGACAGCAGTGAGAAGGGTTGTCTTGCTCAGTCTTGTTCTGAGGGCCTTCAATAAATGACTGGAGAACAGACAATGCTGAAGTTACACCACCACATGCGCACCAGGGAAACGCAACCACAGCTCCATAAAAGTTTGGCCTCTTGTGTAAAATGCGCTGGTCAAGAAACTTCTTATCTCCATATTCTATCAAAGGATCAGACGTTGGACATTTCTCCATTTCATTTGGTAAATTGCCTCATTTAGAAACTGATGGCAGCAACAAATCTCAGAAGAGTTGTGCCCTGGCCATGTCAATCATGGTGCCCAGCCCGTGTCCCCTATTGCACCTGGGTCAAGTCCTCCATTGTGCCCGGGCCATGTCAATCATGGTGCCCAGCCCGTGTCCCATATTGCACCTGGGTCATGTCCTCCATTGTGCCCGGGCCATGTCAATCATGGTGCCCAGCCCGTGTCCCATATTGCACCTGGGTCATGTCCTCCATTGTGCCCGGGCCATGTCAATCATGGTGCCCAGCCCGTGTCCCCTATTGCCCCTGGGTCATGTCCTCCACTGTGCCCGGGCCATGTCAATCATGGTGCCCAGCCCGTGTCCCCTGTTGCACCTGGGTCATGTCCTCCATTGTGCCCGGGCCATGTCAATCATGGTGCCCAGCCCGTGTCCCCTATTGCACCTGGGTCATGTCCTCCATTGTGCCCGGGCCATGTCAATCATGGTGCCCAGCCCGTGTCCCCTATTGCACCTGGGTCATGTCCTCCATTGTGCCCGGGCCATGTCAATCATGGTGCCCAGCCCGTGTCCCCTATTGCACCTGGGTCATGTCCTCCATTGTGCCCGGGCCATGTCAATCATGGTGCCCAGCCCGTGTCCCCTATTGCACCTGGGTCAAGTCCTCCATTGTGCCCGGGTCATGTCAATCATGGTGCCCAGTCCGTGTCCCCTATTGCACCTGGGTCATGTCCTCCATTGTGTCCGGGCCATGTCCGAAATTGTTTCACAGTTAGATGCAGTTCACATATTGGTGACTTCTGACCATCTTTGCTTTGAAGAGGCTCTGCCTCTCTCCCATGATCCTTATAAACAGTCATGTCTTCATCCTGCAGCATCTTTTCATTAGTGCCAATTACTTTCCAGCCTTTTGTTACCCTTGTCCCAACTCTTTTGAGATTTGTTGCTGCCATCAGTTTCTAATTGAGGTAATTTATCAAATGTAAACGAGAAATGTCCAACGTCCGATCTGTTCTGTGTGATAAAATATGGAGATAAGAGGTTTCCTGCTCATCACATTCTGGTTTTCTGCATATTTTACACAAAGGTCAAACTTTTATGGAATTGTGGTAGTAAATCAGAAGTGTCCGTCAGTGCCACAACTGCAACGTGCTTACAGTATAGGGAGAGCCATCGCCAGGTCACGGCACTGGGACCCGCCAGCGCTGACATCTACAGATGGTTTGATGACTCCTCTTTATCTTGGAACAGGGATTCCTGTGGTTAAGTCGGAGCTCCTGTTACTGATCGAAGGAAGAGACGAGCCGTGTGTTCAGGGGCATTCAAGATGGGAGGAACTAGGCTGTGAACCAAAACCATTGCAAGGTATGTGTCCACCTGAGTCCTACATATTGTGTGCTGTGAGGGGCCTGATCTGGAACCAGTTAACATGGGACGGACATGTGACGTGGAGCGTACAACAAATGATGGACGTGACACAGAGCGTGTGATGGAAGACGGGTGAGATGTGGAGCATGAGATGGGATGTGGAGCGTGAGATGGGATGTGTGGAGCGTGTGATGGGATGTGGAGCGTGAGATGGGATGTGGAGCGTGTGATGGGATGTGTGGAGCGTGTGATGGAAGACGGGTGAGATGTGGAGCGTGAGATGGGATGTGGAGCGTGAGATGGGATGTGTGGAGCGTGTGATGGGATGTGGAGCGTGAGATGGGATGTGGAGCGTGTGATGGGATGTGTGGAGCGTGTGATGGGATGTGTGGAGCGTGTGATGGGATGTGTGGAGCGTGTGATGGGATGTGGAGCGTGAGATGGGATGTGGAGCGTGTGATGGGATGTGTGGAGCGTGTGATGGAAGACGGGTGAGATGTGGAGCGTGAGATGGGATGTGGAGCGTGAGATGGGATGTGTGGAGCGTGTGATGGGATGTGTGGGCGTGTGATGGGATGTGGAGCGTGAGATGGGATGTGGAGCGTGTGATGGGATGTGTGGAGCGTGTGATGGAAGACGGGTGAGATGTGGAGCGTGTGACGGGATGTGGAGCGTGTGATGGCATGTGTGGAGTGTGTGATGGGATGTGGAGCGTGAGATGGGATGTGGAGCGTGTGATGGGATGTGGAGCGTGAGATGGGATGTGGAGCGTGTGATGGGATGTGTGGAGCGGATGTGGAGCGTGTGATGGGATGTGTGGAGCGTGTGATGGGATGTGGAGCGTGAGATGGCATGTGTGGAGTGTGTGATGGGATGTGGAGCGTGAGATGGGATGTGGAGCGTGTGACGGGATGTGGAGCGTGTGATGGGATGTGGAGCGTGTGATGGGATGTGGAGCGTGTGACGGGATGTGGAGCGTGTGATGGCATGTGTGGAGTGTGTGATGGGATGTGGAGCGTGAGATGGGATGTGGAGCGTGTGATGGGATGTGTGGAGCGGATGTGGAGCGTGTGATGGGATGTGTGGAGCGTGTGATGGGATGTGGAGCGTGAGATGGCATGTGTGGAGTGTGTGATGGGATGTGGAGCGTGAGATGGGATGTGGAGCGTGTGACGGGATGTGGAGCGTGTGATGGGATGTGGAGCGTGTGATGGGATGTGGAGCGTGAGATGGGATGTGGAGCGTGTGATGGGATGTGGAGCGTGTGATGGGATGTGTGGAGCGTGTGATGGGATGTGTGGAGCGTGTGATGGGATGTGTGGAGCGTGTGTGATGGGATGTGGAGCGTGAGATGGGATGTGGAGCGTGAGATGGGATGTGTGGAGTGTGTGATGGGATGTGGAGCGTGAATGGGATGTGGAGCGTGTGATGGGATGTGGAACGTGTGATGGGATGTGGAGCGTGAGATGGGATGTGGAGCGTGAGATGGCATGTGTGGAGTGTGTGATGGGATGTGGAGCGTGAGATGGGATGTGTGGAGCGTGTTGATGGGATGTGGAGCGTGAGATGGGATGTGGAGCGTGAGATGAGATGTGGAGCGTGAGATGGGATGTGTGGAGCGTGTGAAGGGATGTGGAGCGTGAGATGGGATGTGTGGAGCGTGTGATGGGATGTGGAGCGTGAGATGGGATGTGGAGCGTGAGATGGGATGTGGAGCGTGAGATGGGATATGTGGAGCGTGTGATGGGATGTGGAGCGTGTGATGGGATGTGTGGAGCTTGAGATGGGATGTGGAACGTGAGATGGGATGTGGAGCCTGCGATGGGATGTGGAGCGTGAGATGGGATGTGGAGCGTGTGATGGGATGTGGAGCGTGTGACGGGATGTGGAGCGTGTGATGGGATGTGGAGCGTGAGATGGGATGTGTGGAGCGTGTGATGGGATGTGGAGCGTGTGATGGGATGTGTGGAGCTTGAGATGGGATGTGGAGCGTGTGATGGGATGTGGAGCGTGAGATGGGATGTGGAGCGTGAGATGGGATGTGGAGCGTGAGATGGGATGTGTGGAGCGTGTGATGGGATGTGGAGCGTGAGATGGATGTGGACTGTGGATGTGACGTGAGATGGGATGTGTGGAGCGTGTGATGGGATGTGGAGCGTGATGATGGGATGTGTGGAGCTGAGATGGGATGTGGAGCGTGCGATGGGATGTGGAGCGTGAGATGGGATGTGGAGCGTGAGATGGGATGTGGAGCGTGAGATGGGATGTGGAGCGTGGATGGGATGTGTGGAGCTGAGATGGGATGTGGAGCGTGCGATGGGATGTGGAGCGTGGATGGGATGTGGAGCGTGAGATGGGATAGTGTGGAGCGTGTGATGGGATGTGGAGCGTGTGATGGGATGTGGAGCGTGGATGGGATGTGTGGAGCGTGAGATGGGATGTGGAGCGTGGATGGGATGTGGAGCGTGAGATGGGATGTGGAGCGTGATGATGGGATGTGGAGCGTGAGATGGATGTGGAGCGTGTGATGGATTGGAGCGTTGGATGGGATGTGGAGCGTGAGATGGGATGTGGAGCGTCGATGGATGTGGAGCTGCGATGGGATGGAGCGTGAGATGGAGATGTGGGAGCGTGTGATGGGATGTGGAGCGTGTGATGGGATGTGGAGCGTGAGATGGGATGTGTGGAGCGTGTGATGGGATGTGGAGCGTGAGATGGGATGTGAGAGGGGCGTGAGATGGGATGTGGAGCGTGAGATGGGATGTGTGGAGCGTGTGATGGGATGTGGAGCGTGGATGGGATGTGTGGAGATGGGATGGGAGTGGAGGGTTGAGTGATGGATGTGGAGCGTGAGATGGGATGTGGAGCGTGAGATGGGATGTGTGGAGCGTGATGATGGGATGTGGAGCGTGGATGGATGTGGAGCGTGGATGGGATGTGGAGCTTTGAGATGGGATATGTGGAGCGTGTGATGGGATGTGGAGCGTGAGATGGGATGTGGAGCGTGAGATGGGATGTGTGGAGCGTGCGATGGAATGTGGAGCGTGAGATGGGATGTGGAGCGTGAGATGGGATATGTGGAGCGTGTGATGGGATGTGGAGCGTGAGATGGGATGTGGAGCGTGAGATGGGATGTGTGGAGCGTGCGATGGAATGTGGAGCGTGAGATGGGATGTGGAGCGTGAGATGGGATATGTGGAGCGTGTGGATGGGAAATGTGGAGCGTGTGATGGGATGTGTGGAGCTTGAGATGGGATATGTGGAGCGTGTGATGGGATGTGGAGCGTGAGATGGGATGTGGAGCGTGAGATGGGATGTGTGGAGCGTGCGATGGAATGTGGAGCGTGAGATGGGATGTGGAGCGTGAGATGGGATGTGGAGCGTGTGATGGGATGTGGAGCGTGTGACTGGGATGTGGAGGTGTGACGGGATGTGGAGCGTGAGATGGGATGTGTGGAGCGTGAGATGGGATGTGGAGCGTGTGATGGGATGTGTGGAGCTTGAGATGGATGTGGAGCGTGAGATGGGATGTGGAGCCGCGAATGGGATGTGGAGCCTGCGATGGGATGTGGAGCGTGGAGATGGGACTGTGGAAGCGTGAGATGGGATGTGTGGAGCGTGTGACGGGATGTGGAGTGAGATGGGATGTGGAGCGTGAGATGGGATGTGGAGCGTGAGATGGGATGTGTGGAGCGTGGATGGGATGTGGAGCGTGAGATGGGATGTGTGAGACGTGTGATGGGATATGGAGCGTGAGATGATGTGTGGAGCGTTGTGGATGTGGATGGGAGTGCGTGAGATGGGATGTGGAGCGTGTGATGGGATGTGTGGAGCGTGTGATGGGATGTGGAGCTTGAGATGGATGTGGAGCGTGAGATGGGATGTGTGGGGAGCGTGTGATGGGATGTGGAGCGTGAGATGGATGTGGAGCGTGGATGGGATGTGGAGCGTGATGATGGGTGTGGAGCTTGATGGATGTGGAGCGTGAGATGGGATGTGTGGAGCGTGGATGGATGTGGGCGTGAATGATGTGGAGCGTGAGATGGGATGTGGAGCGTGAGATGGGATGTGGAGCGTGAGATGGGATTGTGGAGCGTGGATGGGATGTGGAGCGTGAGATGGGATGTGGAGCGTGAGATGGGATGTGGAGCGTGGATGGGATGTGGAGCGTGAGATGGGATGTGGAGCGTGGATGGGATTGTGGAGGTGTGGATGGTGAGCGTGAGATGGGATGTGTGGAGCGTGGATGGGATGTGGAGCGTGAGATGGGATGTGGAGCGTGAGATGGGATGTGTGAGCGTGCGATGGGATGTGGAGCGTGAGATGGGATGTGTGGAGCTTGTGATGGGATGTGGAGCGTGAGATGGGATGTGGAGCGTGTGATGGGATGTGGAGCGTGCGATGGGATGTGGAGCGTGTGATGGGATGTGGAGCGTGAGATGGGATGTGGAGCGTGTGATGGGATGTGGAGCGTGTGATGGGATGTGGAGCGTGTGATGGAATGTGGAGAGTGAGATGGATGACAGACGTGTGACGTAGACCGTATGACCGGGAATGATGTGACATGGAGTGTGGAACGTGCAACTGGTGTCAGACGTGTGACCTGCAGTGTGACAGATATGTGACGTGGACTGCATGATGGCACGTGACATGGCGTTTGTGACAGATGACCTATGTGGGATGTTACACGTCTGGTGACATCGTCTTTCTGCCCTCATGTCCTGCAGGTTGGCTGAGCCGGAGACACGCAGCGGAGTTCGGCCGATATGATGGCGTGTGGCGGGATCGCCAGCCACTCGTGTACCGCAGACGTGAGTTCAGGGTGCATCTTAATCCCATTCTTACGGCACCCCACATATCTCGGCACACCCTGTTTATGTTTCAGGGGTGGTGAGGAAGCGCAGTGGCCGCAGATCCCCCAACTTTTCCCGCGTAGAACTGGAGTGCTTTGTCTCACTAATGGATCGTTACCTGCCAGACAAGCTCCAGAGGGCGGGGACCATCTCTCTACGCCAGCGCCGAGCCATCCTCCAGGAGATCGCTCGCAGCCTGGAGCCCATGTCCGGCTGCCTCCGCACCCCGCGCCAGCTGCTCCACCGATGGGCAGATTTCAACAACAGAGACCCCGAGCGGCTGATGGAAATAAGGATGCAGCTGCTCTTTGGTGAGACCTAGGGGATGGACGCATAGAAATAATGGCGGGTACCTGTAGTGTCACATACGTGTACATCACACACAGGGTACACGTGATACCGCATGCAGGGACACGACATCCGCTATCTGGGGGGATATGGAAACAAAGAGGTGATTATGGAGGGGCCCCCAGATTATGTCACCTATGTCTTCTCATCTGTTGATGCAGCAGCCAGTTGTGACCAGAGCTGGGACTCCTCGGTTGTGCAGACAGCGCCCTCACCAGGTACGAGTCACATCCTGTAGTTGACAGGTGGCCCGTGTGGTTGAGCAGAGCAGTGACATGTGCATTGTGTGGGTGAGCAGAGATGTGACGGGTTCCCCGTGTGGGTGAGCAGAACGATGACAGATGCCCCGTGTGAGTGAGCAGAGCGGTGACAGGTGCCCCATGTGGATGAGCAGAGCGGTGACAGGTGCCCCGTGTGGGTGAGCAGAACGATGACAGATGCCCCGTGTGAGTGAGCAGAGCGGTGACAGGTGCCCCATGTGGATGAGCAGAGCGGTGACAGGTGCCCCGTGTGGTTGAGCAGAGCAGTGACATGTGCATTGTGTGGGTGAGCAGAGATGTGACGGGTTCCCCGTGTGGGTGAGCAGAACGATGACAGATGCCCCGTGTGAGTGAGCAGAGCGGTGACAGGTGCCCCATGTGGATGAGCAGAGCGGTGACAGGTGCCCCATGTGGGTGAGCAGAGCGGTGACAGGTGCCCCATGTGGATGAGCAGAGCGGTGACAGGTGCCCCATGTGGGTGAGCAGAGCGGTGACAGGTGCCCCATGTGGATGAGCAGAGCGGTGACAGGTGCCCCGTGTGGTTGAGCAGAGCAGTGACATGTGCATTGTGTGGGTGAGCAGAGATGTGACGGGTTCCCGTGTGGGTGAGCAGAACGATGACAGATGCCCCGTGTGAGTGAGCAGAGCGGTGACAGGTGCCCCATGTGGATGAGCAGAGCGGTGACAGGTGCCCCATGTGGGTGAGCAGAGCGGTGACAGGTGCCCCATGTGGATGAGCAGAGCGGTGACAGATGCCCCGTGTGGGTGAGTGGAGCAGTGACATGCGCATTGTGTGGGTGAGCAGAGATGTGACGGGTTCCCCGTGTGGGTGAGCAGAGCGGTGACAGGTGCCCCATGTGGGTGAGCAGAGCGGTGACAGGTTCCCCGTGTGGGTGAGCAAAGCAGTGACAGGTGCCTGTGTGGATGAGTGAGCTGTGACAGGCGCCGTGTGTAGGTGAGCAGAGTGACGACAATTGCCCTGGGTGAGTGAGGAGAGTGGTGACAGGTGCCCGTGTAGATGAGCAGAGCAGGTGCTGGCGCCTATGTGGATGCGTACACTAGTGACGGGCACCCATGTGGATGAGCAGAGCAGTGACAGGTGCCCGTGTGGGTTAGTACAGAAGTGACGGGCGCCCCTTTTGGGTGAGCAGAGAGCTGTGATATGTGCCGTGTACATGAGTAGAGCAGTGCCGGGCACCCAGTGTGGGTGAGCAGAGATGTGACGAGTTCCTCGTGTGGGTGAGCAGAACGCTGACAGGTGCCTCGTGCGAGTGAGCGGAGTGGTGAGAGGTGCCCCGTGTGGATGAGCCGAGCGGTGACAGGTGCCCCGTGTGGGTGAGCAGAGCAGTGACAGGTGCCCCGTGTGGGTGAGCAGAGCAGTGACAGGTTCCCCATGTGGGTGAGCAGAGCGTTGACAGGTGCCCGTGTGGGTGAGCAGAGCGGTGACAGGTGCCCCGTGTGGGTGAGCAGATCAATGACAGGTACCCCGGGTGGGTGAGCAGAACGATGACAGGTGCCCCATGTGGGTGAGCAGAACGGTGACAGGTGCCCCATGTGGGTGAGCAGAGCGGTAACAGGTGCCCCGTGTGGGTGAGCAGAGCGGTGACAGGTGCCCCATGTGGGTGAGCAGAGCGGTGACAGGTGCCCCGTGTGGGTGAGCAGAGCGGTGACAGATGCCCCGTGTGGGTGAGCAGAGCGGTGACAGGTGCCCCATGTGGGTGAGCAGAGCGGTAACAGGTGCCCCGTGTGGGTGAGCAGAGCGGTGACAGGTGCCCCGTGTGGGTGAGCAGAGCGGTGACAGGTGCCCCGTGTGGGTGAGCAGAGCGGTAACAGGTGCCCCACGTGGGTGAGCAGAGCGGTGACAGGTGCCCCATGTGGGTGAGCAGAGCGGTAACAGGCGCCGTGTGTAGGTGAACAGAGTGACGACATTTGCCCATGTGGGTGAGCAGAGCGGTGACAGGTGCCCCGTGTAGATGAGCAGAGCAGGTACAGGCGCCCATGTGGATGCGTACACCAGTGACGGGTGCCCATGTGGTTGAGTACACCAGTGACGGGCGCCCGTGTGGTTGAGTACACCAGTGACGGGCGCCTATTTGGTTGAGTACACCAGTGACGGGCGCCCGTGTGGTTGAGTACACCAGTGACGGGCGCCCATGTGGTTGAGTACACCAGTGACGGGCGCCCATGTGGATGCTGTGACGAAACGTGCACACGGTCTGCCACACGGTAGCCCGGGGTATCACCGCTTGTGATCCCACCGCTGCCACCAACATGTGATGAAACGGTGCACACACACGACGGCTGCTGCCGTCCGACCCGGTAAACTGCAGGGATTTATAATTATCCCACTTCCACTTAGGAACTTGCAGCTCTCTGGCGCCCCCCTTACCCTCAGGTCAGTCAGGGAACTGCACCTAGGATAATCAGTCGCCAGACGGGTCACTTGGATGTGTGCTGGCTATTGGGCACGCTGCAGTGAGGGAATTATAATTACTCCGAGCCGCAGCCGGGTAATACACTTATAATACCCGCTCCGTCACTGCCAACGCCACCCCATATGTCAACACTTAACACCCCCTTCTTTTAAGCTGCCACCAGCTACGGTTTTTCTTACTGAACAATTTATCAAGAGGGTCCGTAGCAACCCCAAAACAGTAGCGTAGTGCTTCAGGCACGTGCAAATTCGTTTATAGAGCAGGAGAAACAAACTAATAAATTTATAGGTTTATTCCTTAAAAACAGGCAATGCTTATATAATATAAAAAAAGATGTAACAAACTGAGGCAATATAGTTATGTACAAATACAGTTATAAAATAAAATAGGATTAAAGATGAAAAATCACTCACATGGTTGTTAGATCATTTACAGGCAAGCCAGGCTGGGGGAAGGAGCCACACGTCATAGTTCATTTGCAGATCTGTTAGTCAGGACATCCCAGCAGAAAGTGCCTAAGGAACTTCACTGCAAGACTTATGCATGTCAGCTTCTGACCTCACAAAAAGGGGCTGGTTTTCTGGCCACCTCCCCTGGCTGAAAGGTATGGTGTGAGTTCTGAAAGATTATCAGGAGCATAACTCATCCTGAGAACCTCGCAGAAGAATGGCAGACCTATCAATGATCTTACTTTGAAATGACGGTTCAAATGAGCCCACACGCGGGTGGGCTAGTTTATAGGGCATCCGAGAATTCAATTTCTCGGGTTCTGTTGGAGTTACGGGTTTACCAGTACCACGGGAACGATGCCTGTCAGGCGCATGTTTCACAACAGTACTTTCGTGTTTCTAGCGAACGCTCCCACCGTGTTATTAACCAAAACAGAATGGAGTCTCCAAGATGGCTGCTAGGGTAGGAACAGCACATGTGCTAACAATGGAGACCCATGCGGTGAAGCGGGAAAACTTCCAGCACTGGCAGCTCACATTACACTGCCTGAGTGCAGGCTGGGGGGTTGGTGAGAAGCATGAGAGAGGGGGGGGAACTTTGCTCGGTGGGCTGTAGTTCTGCACAGCACAAGACATGGAGCTTACAGTATATCACACCTCCCCCTCTTAGAGGGCGCTACGGAGGCATGACCTGTCGGTAATCCGACATGCGCACCTCAGCGGGTTCGCCACGTCGTGACAACCCATCAGCATTACCATGATCGCTGCCTTTCTTGTGTTGTACGGCAAAATCATACTGCTGCAGGGCAAGGCTCCAGCGTAGCAACCTACCATTGGTTCCGGACACTGTGTGCAGCCAGCTCAGAGGGTTGTGGTCGGTGACCACCTTGAAGGTGCGCCCGTACAGGTAGGGCTGCAAACGTTGCAGTGCCCAGACCATGGCCAGGCACTCCTTCTCGATGGTGAGTATGCCACTTCCCTTGGCAGAAGTTTCCGGCTCAGGTACAACACGGGGTGCTCCTGGTTCCCCGAATCAACCTGGCTGAGTACAGCACCGAGGCCAAATTCGCTGGCGTCAGTCTGTACCAGGAAGGGCCGACTGCTGTCGACGGCTTTCAACACTGGAGAGCTGCACAGGGCTGTTTTCAAAGCTCGGAATGCCGCCTCACAGCCATCTGTCCAGTTGACTGTTTGGGGTAGACCGCCCTTGGTGAGGTCCGTCAAGGGTTTTGCAATGGCGCTATAGTTCGGTACGAAACGCCTATAGTACCCTGCAGTGCCCAGGAAGGACTTCACCTGCTTTTTGGTCCTGGGGGTGGGCCAGGACACGATCGCGTCCACTTTCTCGGGCTCTGGAGTCATGGAACCCCCACCTACCCGGTGCCCCAGGTAGTGGACCTCCCTCATGCCCATCTGGCATTTTCCCGGCTTGATGGTCAGACCTGCCTGGTGAATACGCTTGAGCACCTCCTGGAGATACTGAAGGTGTTCCAGGTGGAACTGAAGACGGCAATGTCATCCAGGTACGCCACAGCGTACTCCTCCAGTCCCTGAAGCAGGTGGTTGACCATCCGCTGAAAAGTGGCAGGGGCATTCTTCATGCCGAAAGGCATGACTGTGGACTCGTACAGTCCAAAAGGGGTGATAAAGGCGGATTTCTCCTGCGCCGCAGGGCTCAGGGGAATCTGCCAGTATCCCCGGCTCAAATCCATGATGGATATGTACTTGGCATTCGCCAACCGCTCCAGCAGATCCTCGATGCGTGGCATTGGGTGCGCATCAGAGGTAGTGATGGCGTTGAGCCCCCGGTAGTCCACGCAGAACCGGTGGTCCGATCCTTTTTTGGCACGAGAACTACAGGTGAGGCCCACGCGCTTTTGGACGGCCGGATCACCCCCAGCTGCAACATCTCATGGATCTCCTGGCGCATAATCTGCTGCACCTCCTCAGAGATCCGATAAGGTGTCCGCCGTAACGGGGCATGATCCCCGGTGTCCACCTCGTGGACTGCCAACTCGGTCCTTCCGGGTCGGTTCGTGAACTCGGCCCGGAAGGGTTCCAGAGTGGTCAGCAACTGCAACCGCTGGGAGACGGTTAGCGAGGCATTTACCTCCATGTCCTCAATGGACCCATTGGCATTAGCTTGGGCCAGCATGTCTAGGAGGGGATCCTCCTCCCCGTCGTCGGGCAGGTTGCAGACCGGTAGGACGCAGGCTTCACGTTCGTGATGGGCCTTCATCATGTTGACGTGAAAGGCCTTGCGCCTACCCCGAGTGTGGTCAAGCGTGACCACGTAGGTGGCTGGGTTGAGCTGTTGGTGCACGACGTACGGGCCTTCCCAGGCTGCCTGAAGCTTATCCTTTGGTACGGGGACCAGCACCCACACCTTTTGACCCACCTGGTAGGTCCGCTCCCGGGCGTTCTGGTCGTACCAGTGCTTCTGGTCAGCCTGAGCCTGCGTCATGTTGTCATGCACCAACTGCGTCAAGGTCTGCATCTTGTCGCGGAAGCGCATGACATAATCCACGATGGACACTTCCGTGGGGTTTGGCTCATCTTCCCAGGATTCTCTTATCAACCCAAGGGGTCCCCGGACTCGCCTACCATACAGGAGCTCGAAGGGGAGAACCCCGTCGAGGCCTGCGGGACTTCTCTGTAGGCAAATAGCAGGTGTGGGAGGTACCGCTCCCAATCGCGTCCCTGGGTCTCAACCAGCATGCGGAGCATCTGTTTGAGGGTACCGTTAAAGCGCTCACACAAACCATTGGTCTGTGGGTGATACGCACTCGATACCATACGCGTCACCTGCATTTTGCTGCAGAGAGCCTTCATTAGGCGAGACATAAATTGGGTCCCTTGATCGGTAAGCATCTCCCTGGGAAATCCTACCCGTGAAAAGATGGTCACCAGTGCATCCGCCACCTTATCTGCCCTAGTTGAGGACAGAGCTACTGCCTCCGGGTACCGGGTAGCGTAGTCTACCACAGTAAGGATGTATTGCTTTCCAGAGCTGCTGGGGACGGCCAGCGGGCCCACAATGTCCACCGCGATCCTCTGGAAAGGCTCCTCTATCACTGGCAATGGGATCAGGGGAGCCTTAAGAGCAGGCCCCGCCTTCCCCACTCTTTGACAGGTGATACAGGAGCGGCAGTAGTTAGTCACATCTGTCCCCATCTTGGGCCAATAGAAGTGTTGAGACAGCCGTGCCTTAGTTTTGCTGATCCCCAAGTGTCCAGCGAGTGGAATTTCATGGGCAATCCTCAACAACTCACCTCGGAACTGGTGCGGGACGACCAGCTGTTTTTCCCTCAACCACTCCTTTTGGGAATCTCCGGGTACTGTCTCCCGGTACAACCTTCCTCGTTCCCAGAACACCCTCTCCTTATCAGTCACGGAGGTGGGCGTCTCAGCGAGGTGCCTCAAGTTCTCCAGGCTCGCATCTGAGTGCAGAGCGTCTTGGAACTCCTGGCTGGAGGCAGCCAGAAGGGACGTCAGGGTTCCTTCCTCACTGGGACCCTCTGGGACCGGCTCTGGGTCCAATTCTGGTTCAGTCTCTCCTGTAGCGGAGGAGGGTCCAGATGGTAGGGCGCTACCTGCGATCCGGGCACTCTGACTGCGGGTGACAGCAGCTACATATGCCGTCTCCCCGGGGGTTTCTATAGACCCATCAGCCTGCGCTGCTATGGGCTCTACCTCCCCATCCACCCCCAACACTTCAGGAGCAGTGCTACTTATGGGCCAGTTACCTTCCTCGGTGGCACTGGTCAGTGTCATGGCGTCACCTTCCTCCCGGTTCCCATGCACCTCCCCATTTCCTTGAGCACTGTCGCTTGCTCCTGCTAGGGGTTCCTCAGCCGTCTCACTCCGCAGAGCGACGGGACTGAACGCTCCTGTACCTGTGGACACATCTACCACTTCAGAGAAAGGGTTAACAGATTCAGATGGCACAGATACATCACTATCAACATCATTCCTAGGGAAAGAAAGGTTATCAGTTGCATCATCACTTCGCAAAGCATTAGCAGGTAACACAATCAGTTTCCCATCATCATCAACATCAACATCATGGTTAACGTTAACCTTATCATCAGATTGGGAAGGGGTGTCAGGGACATAGTACGCCACCATCCTCCCCAGATCAGTCCCCAATAAAACATCAGTGGGCAGGTTGTCGGACACCCCCACTTCCTTCACCCGCTCCCGGCACCCCAGTCAATGAAAACTCGGGCTATCGGCAAGGGGTAGTGGACGCCCCCAATCCCTGTGACAGTTAAGGTTTTCCCCGGAATCAACTCTTCAGGGGCCGCCAGTTCGGGTCGGATGAGGGTTCGTTCAGCCCCGGTGTCCTTGAGGCCTGTAGCAAGACGGGCCCCCACGCGGACGGGCTGCACGTTGTCATCAACCCTCCCCACCACACCACCCACCCAAAGAACAGAGGCGTTGGGCCCGGAGGCCTTGGCTGGTGGGTTCTTCTGCCTCTCCGGACAGGTGGCGCTGATGTGGCCTGTCCGTTTACAGGAGAAACACTGGCGGGGGTCTGATGTAGGCCTGGCGCTGGCAAAGGGGATAGTGCCTCCAGAGGGACGGCTGGCAGGGGCACTGGGGTTGGTTGCAGGCTTACCCCCTCCCCAGCGGGTGGTGACGGGCTTCCGCACCTCGGTTTTCCGGTTGGCCTCATAGCTGTCGGCGATCCGTGCTGTTCTGACCGCGTCCTCCGGTTCTCGGTCCAGGATGAACTGTCGGACCTCAGCTGGGCACAGATGCAGGAACTGGTCTTTGATCATCAGGTCCCTCAGGTTCTCAAAGGTGTCAACTGACAGTCCATGGATCCACTGGTCAAAGTGGTTCCTGAGTCCTTGCACCACATCGCTATAGCTGTCATGTGGGCCACGTTGGAGGTTCCGGAACTTCTTTCGGTATACCTCAGGGGTTAGCTGGTACTTGGCATTCAGGGCCTGCTTGATGGCCTCATAGTCACTGTCTTGATCTGGCGCGAGGGAAGCAAACGCCTCCAAAGCTTTGCCCTTTAGCCCGGGGTCAAGTACCTGGCCCATTGGTCGGCAGGCAGCCGGTACTGTCTGCAGACTTTCTCAAAGGCCCGCAGAAAAGTGTCCAAGTCTCCGTCCCTTTCCAGCACGGGAAAGTGCTCCGGCCTGGGCTTGGGACTCTGAGTGCTGCTGGGCACACTGCTCTGGGCTGTGGAGGGCATTGCCCCTCGCTGGACCATCTCCAGCTCATGGGCTCTCTGCGCTTGGGCTTCCCGCTCGGCTCGGGCTCTCTGAGCTTCCCGCTCGGCTCTCTCAGCCTCTCGCTGGGCTTGGCGCTCGGCTCGGGCCTCCTGCTGGTATTGCTGAATCAGCTTCAGGCGCTCCCCCCGGTCGTCGGTGGGGAGTTCCTCCAGGGCCGCCTGCAGGTAAGGGTCCAACCCGCCCTGGGTGTAAGCCTGCAGGGTTTGGGCCTCTGCTGCTGCCCCACCTTGGCTTGGGCCGGCTTCTGTGCCCTCCTCGCTCTCAGCGTGGTCCTGTGACATCAGGACCTTGATCAGTTGAGCTTTGGTTTGGCCCATGGGGTCAAGGCCTCGGGAAATGCATATTCCAGCAAGAGTGTCCCTTTTCTGCAGTTTGTACCAACTTGCTCCTATTGTAGCCATGTTTGCCAAATAAAAGATAGGATAGAAAAACAAAGAGAAGGGAGGGGTAACCGCAAGTACACACAATTGTCTCAGGACTAATAAACACTGAGTCTGTTCTCCAAAACTTTAGTTGCAGGGTCGCTGAAGAACCGTGCAAGTTTTTTAGTGAATGGAATGATTGCTCAAACCAGATCACTAATGCTCTATGATCCCACCGCTCTGCCACCAATATGTGACGAAACGTGCACACGGTCTGCCACACGGTAGCCCGGGGTATCACGGCTTGTGATCCCACCGCTGCCACCAACATGTGATGAAACGGTGCACACACACGACGGCTGCTGCCGTCCGACCCGGTAAACTGCAGGGATTTATAATTATCCCACTTCCACTTAGGAACTTGCAGCTCTCTGGCGCCCCCCTTACCCTCAGGTCAGTCAGGGAACTGCACCTAGGATAATCAGTCGCCAGACGGGTCACTTGGATGTGTGCTGGCTATTGGGCACGCTGCAGTGAGGGAATTATAATTACTCCGAGCCGCAGCCGGGTAATACACTTATAATACCCGCTCCGTCACTGCCAACGCCACCCCATATGTCAACACTTAACACCCCCTTCTTTTAAGCTGCCACCAGCTACGGTTTTTCTTACTGAACAATTTATCAAGAGGGTCCGTAGCAACCCCAAAACAGTAGCGTAGTGCTTCAGGCACGTGCAAATTCGTTTATAGAGCAGGAGAAACAAACTAATAAATTTATAGGTTTATTCCTTAAAAAGACAGGCAGTGCTTATACAATATAAAAAGATGTAACAAACTGAGGCAATATAGTTATGTACAAATGCAGTTATAAAATGAAATAGGATTAAAGATGAAAAATCACTCACATGGTTGTTAGATCATTTACAGGCAAGCTGGCTGGGGAAAGGAGCCACACGTCATAGTTCATTTGCAGATCTGTTAGTCAGGACATCCCAGCAGAAAGTGCCTAAGGAACTTCACTGCAAGACTTATGCATGTCAGCTTCTGACCTCACAAAAAGGGGCTGGTTTTCTGGCCACCTCCCCTGGCTGAAAGGTATGGTGTGAGTTCTGAAAGATTATCAGGAGCATAACTCATCCTGAGAACCTCGCAGAAGAATGGCAGACCTATCAATGATCTTACTTTGAAATGACGGTTCAAATGAGCCCACACGCGGGTGGGCTAGTTTATAGGGCATCCGAGAATTCCATTTCTCGGGTTCTGTTGGAGTTACGGGTTTACCAGTACCACGGGAACGATGCCTGTCAGGCGCATGTTTCACAACAGTACTTTCGTGTTTCTAGCGAACGCTCCCACCGTGTTATTAACCAAAACAGAATGGAGTCTCCAAGATGGCTGCTAGGGTAGGAACAGCACATGTGCTAACAATGGAGACCCATGCGGTGAAGCGGGAAAACTTCCAGCACTGGCAGCTCACATTACACTGCCTGAGTGCAGGCTGGGGGGTTGGTGAGAAGCATGAGAGAGGGAGGGGGGGAACTTTGCTCGGTGGGCTGTAGTTCTGCACAGCACAAGACATGGAGCTTACAGTATTATCACAGATGCGTACACCAGTGACGGGTGCCCATGTGGTTGAGTACACCAGTGACGGGCGCCAATGTGGTTGAGTACACCAGTGACGGGCGCCCGTGTGGTTGAGTACACCAGTGACGGCGCCCATGTGGATGCGTACACCAGTGACGGGCGCCCGTGTGGTTGAGTACACCAGTGACGGGTGCCCATGACGGGTCCCATGTGGTGAGTACACCAGTGACGGGTCGCCCTGTGGTTGAGTACACCAGTGACGGGCGCCCATGTGGATGCATACACCAGTGACGGGCGCCCATGTGGTTGAGTACACCAGTGACGGGCGCCCGTGTGGTTGAGTACACCAGTGACGGGCGCCCGTGTGGTTGAGTACACCAGTGACGGGGCCCGTGTGGTTGAGTACACCAGTGACGGGCGCCCATGTGGTTGAGTACACCAGTGTTGAGTACACCAGTGACGGGCGCCGTGTGGTTGAGTACACCAGTGACGGGCGCCCTGTGGTTGAGTACACCAGTGACGGGGCCCATGTGGTTGAGTACACCAGTGACGGGCGCCCATGTGGTTGAGTACACCAGTGACGGCGCCCGTGTGTTGAGTACACCAGTGACGGGCGCCCGTGTGGTTGAGTACACCAGTGACGGGGCCCGTGTGGTTGAGTACACCAGTGACGGGCGCCCGTGTGGTTGAGTACACCAGTGACGGGCGCCCGTGTGGTTGAGTACACCAGTGACGGGCGCCCGTGTGGTTGAGTACACCAGTGACGGGCGCCCTGTGGTTGAGTACACCAGTGACGGGCGCCCGTGTGGTTGAGTACACCAGTGACGGGCGCCCGTGTGGTTGAGTACACCAGTGACGGGTGCCCATGTGGTTGAGTACACCAGTGACGGGTGCCCATGTGGTTGAGTACACCAGTGACGGGCGCCCGTGTGGTTGAGTACACCAGTGACGGGCGCCCATGTGGGTGAGTACACCAGTGACGGGCGCCCGTGTGGTTGAGTACACCAGTGACGGGCGCCTATGTGTGTGAGCAGAGCGGTGACACAGGCCCATATCTGTGAGCAGAGCGGTGACTGGTGCTCCCGTGGGTGTGTGAAGCTGTGTTTGGTCCTGTGTGGTGGGTGGCACTGCTGGGAGATGTCACACTTGTCTGATCGGGGCACATTACTATGAACGCAGCACAGGTCTCATGTTCTGATTGTATCTTTATTGTGTTGACTGCAGGAAGGAGATGGAGACGGAGGATCTCTCGCCCCCTGTCATCATCATCCTCCTACTGCTCAGAGGATGGAGATGAGACTCAGGGGAACCCTCTGTGGGATGAGGGGCTTCCAGAGTCCGCCACTCAATATTTCCCTGTACTGACTGACCCTCATCTGCAGACACCATTATCCACCATTAAAGATTCACAGGGGCACTACATTGTTCCTCCTCCACTCCCAATTTCAGGTGAGTTCCACCACTCTGATCATACAATACAATGTGGACCCTTTAGGATGGGGGGGAAGTGAAAACCTCACATATGTAGCTGACAGGAAAAGATGGCAGACGTAATGATAGCGTCTCAGTCCCACTACTCTATAACACTGTCAAGGGCCAAAGAGAGTGGATGGAAACAGCATGGCTGATGAGAATCAGAGAGCAAGTGATGTCAACGGGAGAGAGAGAGGATGACGAGGGTCTAAAACGGTGATGAGGACCGGAAAGATGATGATGAGTGCCGGAAAGAGTCGCTGATGAGGACCGTAGAGAGGATAACGAGTGCATTAAAGTGCCCGTCAGCTGGATTGTGCACAGTAACCTACAGACAGTGTCAGGTAAGTACCGTTATACTGATTACACTGATACCGGTCAGCAGGATTGTGATCACTGAGCACACCTGCTGAAAGGTATCAGTGTAATCAGTATAACGGCGCTGACCTGACACTGTAGTCACTGACCACAATCCTGCTGACAGGTATCAGTGTAATCAGTATAATGGCGCTGACCTGACACTGTCTGTAGTCACTGAGCACAATCCTGGTGACAGATATCAGTGTAATCAGTATAACGGCGCCGACCTGACACTGTCTGTAGTCACTGAGCACAATCCTGCTGACAGGTATCAGTGTAATCAGTATAACGGCACCGACCTGACACTGTCTGTAGTCACTGAGCACAATCCTGCTGACAGGTATCAGTGTAATCAGTATAACGGCACCGACCTGACACTGTAGTCACTGAGCACAATCCTGCTGACAGGTATCGGTGTAATCAATATAACGGCGCTGACCTGACACTGTAGTCACTGAGCACAATCCTGCTGACAGGTATCGGTGTAATCAGTATAACGGCGCTGACCTGACACTGTCTGTAGTCACTGAGCACAATCCTGCTGACAGGTATCAGTGTAATCAGTATAACGGCACCGACCTGACACTGTAGTCACTGAGCACAATCCTGCTGACAGGTATCAGTGTAATCAGTATAACGGCACCGACCTGACACTGTAGTCACTGAGCACAATCCTGCTGACAGGTATCAGTGTAATCAGTATAACGGCACTGACCTGACACTGTCTGTAGTCACTGAGCACAATCCTGCTGACAGGTATCAGTGTAATCAGTATAACGGCGCTGACCTGACACTGTCTGTAGTCACTGAGCACAATCCTGCGTCGATCGTGTACAAAGCCGACCACCTATACTGACCATCCGTGACGGAGTGTACATAAGCGACGCACGTTCGAGCACAACCGCTGAATATCTATCATATAAGCCTGCTAATGTACACTGACATTTACAGTTAATCTATAACGGCGATACCTGTATGAGACAATCGCTATCGTGTAATCATAGCTGACCTACTGTATCTACCAATCTAAGTCGTGTAACTAAACCCGACGACTGCTGCACAATCGCGGTACGTGTACTAAGCGACCTGACACGATCACGACCATCCGACAGTAGTGATATAACGCCTGCGACACTGTGCCTGAAAATCTGTGAAGGTATCTAATCAAAGCACTACCTGTGTGACAGTATCAGTGTAATCAGTATAACGGCCTGACCTGACACTGTAGTCACTGAGCACAATCCTGCTGACAGGTATCAGTGTAATCAGTATAACGGCCGACTGACACTGTCTGTAGTTACTGAGCACAATCCTGCTGACAGTATCTGTAATCAGTTATAACGCGAGCACTGAGACAATCCTGGTCGACTGAGCACAATCCTGCTGACAGGTATCATGTAATCAGTAAACGGCTGACCTGACAACTGTACGTAGTCACTGAGCACAATCCTGCTGACAGATCAGTTGTAATCAGAAACCGCCGACTGACATGTCTGTAGTCACTGACACAATCTGCTGACAGTATCGTGAACATATACGCACAGGACAGTATCGATAGCACTGACCAACTGCTGACAGTAGTTACAATATCATGCTGACATATCGTGTATCATAAAGCACTGCATGCTATAGTATAGACAACCTGCTGACAGTATCAGTGTAATCAGTATACGCCACCTGACGTCTAGTCATGAGCACAATCCTGCGGTATCGGTCGTATCCTGACACTCTGCTGAGCAACCCGTGAATCAGCCACTGACACTGCGAGTCACACATCTCTGACAGTAAGTGACAGATCGCTGACTACTTAGGTACTGACACATCTGTGACGGTATCGTGACAGTATCGGACTCATTCGTACTGACACGTCTGTACGGACATTATAATAATCTGAACGTTAGCACTGACACATCCTGACAGAATCTGTACAGTAAGGTAATCAGTTAGCACTGACCACATCTGCTGCAGTCATATCAATACGGACGACCGAAGTTATCAGAAACCGCTGACGTCTGTATCAGATAACGCACTGAAGTAGTCATGAACAATCCGCACTACTGAACTTCGCACTGACCAACTGCTCGTATCTGGAATCCGTACAGGACAGTACATTCGGCCTACACATTCTGCTGACAATCCTGCTGACATAGCATGACATTCGATGACTGACACCTGTCTGAGACAACCTGTACAGTACGGCGTACTGAATCGTGATTCACTGTCTAGTCACTGCAAACTCTGCATCAGTGTATGATAACGGCCTGACCTGACACTGCCTATAGTCACTGAGCACAATCCTGCTGAGGTATCAGTGTAATCAGTATAACGGCGCGATCTGAACTGTCTTAGTCACTGAGCACAATCCTGCTGACATATCAGTGTAATCAGTATAACGGCGACCTGACACTGCTAATAGTCACTGAGCACAATCCTCTGGTACGTGATAGTTTTGGGTCCTATAAATGCGGGGAGAAATGGTGGTGAGAGGGGAAAAAGCCAAAGAAAATGACTCAAGGGTATTTACACAGGGAAAAACCTGTACCGGGGAAAGTCATGATAACAAAAAATTCCCATTAAGGGGAAACTGTCACCCCCGAATACCAAAAGATAAAGATATGGCGAATATCGTCCTATAACTAAGCAACTTTGGGGGGGGGGCAGAATATATAATATATATGATACCCCCTTTTCATATCAAAATACCTTTTTAAAAATTGGTGTTGTAGGTGTCAAACCTGCAGTCAGGTCAAGGGCACGGTTTTCAGTCCCGCCCCCCCCCGCTCCTCGCTCGTTTCGTTACGCCCTGTAAAACCCCAAAACGGGGTTAGTTTCCCGCAATTTGGGAATTCAAATCCCGCCCCCCCGGCGCATGCCAGTAGCTTTGCCTGACAGTGGCAAAGCATAAAATGAACAGCGCATGCGCTAAGGGTTTTCCTTGCCCCAAATGCTGCTTGCCTTGGATGACTTCCCGGGGGAAGGAAAAACAGCGCAGCGCGTAGCATTTAGCTTTGCCCCCGCGGCAAAGCTGATGTTCGGGACTGAGGGGTGCATAAAAAAGGCAATAACCAGAGCATTGGGAAACTATGGGATTGCAGTACCCGACTAACCAAACAATTAAGGGCGCCGGGGGATTTTCCCACGTTGGCCCAACGCCTCTCACGCCCGAGAAATAACTACACCAAAAATAGAAATAGGAAACTATCTGCCCCGGAGCAGAACCCAAAGATATAGAAAGCCCCCAAAAATTAATGGCTTTTTAGACAAGAGAAATACTACACAAAAAGAAATAGTATGAGCAAACGCTGGGCCCAAAACTATCTAAAAAAGAAAAGGACAGGAAAGGGGTACTTACGAAATCCAAAAAAACCCTGAAAAGCACCAATCTACAAATTACAAAAACCCCTGAATACCGCCCCTTACCACCTAAATTATTCTCGGGTGAAACAAAATCAAAACAGCAGCCACTGAAAAACGGAAAAGCAAAGTACAAACATCAGGGGGCTAACAAAACTGAGAGGGGGAAAAGCCCCCGGAGGGGACCCTGAAGCCCCCACGAAGTCAGGGGCAAAATGCAAAAAAATAGCACAAAAAAAAAAAAGAAGAAAATTTCTTATTGTTTGCGGAGTCAACCGACACAGCAGGCTACAAGGAAACGGAAGAAGGGTTCAGCCCAAAACAATGATCACCGGCAACCCTGATGGAATGACTCCCTTTAAAGACCAGTCATAACACCTGATTCCCAGCCCTCAATCTCACTGGATAGACCAGCACCGCTTGAAACCAAGGGAAGCCTCTGCTCAGAACTCATTCAAACCCATTCAAACACAAAGCATACCGCATGCCCGGGGCCGGATTTTGAATTGCGAAATTTGCGGGAACAAAACGCCGCTTTTGGTATTCACAGACGGCTGACGCAACAAATAACGAGGGCGGGGGCGGGGGGGGAACATAAAACCCGCTGCCCCCTGACCTGACTGATGATTGACACCACAATCACCAACTTTACAAAGGTATTTTAAATGAAAACGGGGGAACATGATATATGCCCCCACCGTTTAGTTTAGTTAGGGGACGCACTTTCAGCCATATCTTTACTGTTGGCTTTTTTTGGGGTGACAGTTTCCCCTTTAAAATGTCCCCTGCTTAACCCCAGCGGAAGTAGGGCGGGTCAAAAAATCACTGAAATTGAAAAAATTCCCCGGGCCCCCGGAGGGTATCCCCCCCGAGACTGCGGGAATTAACCACAGAAAAGATAACCTTTAGTTTCCATAATGCGGGGCTGTACCACAGGACGGGGCGTATAGAAATGTGGGGCCAATATCAGCAGGGTTTTTTGGGACCGTTCCGGCAGACACAACCCCTGCAAAAATTATAAAATCATCGGCCTGGAGGAGTTCTTTTCAGTTGTTTTTTTTTGTTGAAAAAAACAGATCAAGACGGCAAAAAAACTAAAATCTTTTTCAAATGGAAAACTTTCGGTTTTAACCCCCCTTAACGACCGCCCATACGCCTTTTAAAAAGGCTGCATAAAAGGTATTTAAACCCCCAGCGGTTAACTACACGCTGTGGAAAAAGTGAATAGCGCCCCCCAAAGGTGCATTTTCTCCGGGTCTCGGCTACCGGGGGCAGCCCAACCCAGAAACAGAACGGGCGGTTTTTACCGACACCCATGTTGCGATCGCCGTTTTAACCCCCATAAAACCCATCCCCCAAAAAAAAAAAAAGTCCTTTAATTTTTCCCCCCTGATGACGGACACGAGGGGAGGAAAAAGGGTCCCCAGACCCCCCTGTGGCCCCCAAACCCCTCTTCTCCCCTAGGGCCCTCCCTTGTCCCCCTTTGCCCCGCCATGAGAAAATGGGGGCCAGCCATTGCCCGCCGCAATGTGCTGGGGGGGATGGGCAATTTTCTCTGGGTCTGGGCTACCGGGGGTACCCAAAAGCCCCCAGAGAACTGATCCGGGTCGGTATTCACCGATCCGGTGTTCATCCCCGCAAAACGATAAGGCAACCCAAAAAAAAAAAAAGAAAAAAAATGATTTCTCCCCTCTGTTTGGATCGCACACAGAGGGGAGAAATTTTAGGTCCCCGGTCCCCCGAACCCCCCCCCGCCCTCCGGGTCCCCGACCTCCCGGTCTCTTCCTGTAAAAAAAAAAGGGGCGGGCGCATGCGCATTGGCCCCCGAATTCCCTAGTGGCAATTAAAAATTTTTTTTTCATTCATTCCCAGAAAGAAATTTTTGATCACTGTGATAAACATCACAGTGATCAAAATAAAAAAAACATACAAACCCCCCATTTATCCCCCCCTTAGTTAGGGACTATAATAAAATATATAAATTATATTTATTTTTTTTTCCGTTATGGGTTTGGGGTTTTAAAATTTGGGTTTGGGTTAAATTAGGGTTAGGGTTTTTTAATTAGGGTTAGGGTTGGCTGGGGTTCATACGCGTTATGGCAGTCCGTTAACGGCCCTTTTACCCCCATTTGGGGCGCATGCGCGAGCCGTAAAGCGGTGCTTCGCGATTGCCATCAAATTTAGTGACGGAGCCCGGGCGTGGGCTGCGCGTCTGGGGTCGTCACCGTTTTCGAGTGAACATTCGATCCTCGCCTAGTGGGGGATAGCTAACCGAGTGTTTGCAACCTTACCAGCCCGTCAACGCTATGTGTTTTACGGGTGGTAAAAAAGCAAAAGAAACCTAGCCTTAGGGTTAGAATTTGGGGTTTGGGTTACAATTAGGGTTAGAATTAGGGTTGGGGTTTTGGTTAGGGTTTTGGGGTTTGGGGGTTTGGGTTTGGGGGGGTGTTTGGGGTTTGGGTTGGAGCTAGAATTCAAGGGGGTTTTCCCCTTTTGGCACATCAGGGGTCTCCAAACACGACGTGGCTTCAAAAAAATCAAAAAGGGCTCCCTCCCTTCCGACCCCCTGCCGTCCCCCAACATGGTTTACCCCAACATATGGGAAAACAGCGTACTCAGACAAATTGCCCACCAATTTTTTGGGGTTTTAATTTTTTTCCCGTTTCCCTTTGGGAAAAATAAAAAAATGCTTTGGTAAAAAAATCATTTTTGAGGAAAAAAAAGATTTTTATTTTCCGGCCTGCGTTTAATAATTCTGTAAGCACTTGGGGGGTTTAAAATGCTCACCCAAAAAGTTTTAAACCCTTGGGTTCTATTTCCAAAAGGTACCTTTTTG